>NJRP01000020.1:752778-793137 GCA_003063835.1 Aphaenogaster floridana | reverse complement strand
TTGGCTGAGGAGTGACCTGTCTGGGCAGGTATATCGCGCGCCTCGCCTCAGGTGTACACGGTTTCTGGTTTCAACACTTCCAGGCGCAACCGAGCACCGCCGTATGCGAGGCTGTAATGGGGATCATCATTCCGCAGGCTACGCAACTTCTACCGGATAAGCTTACAGGATGGAGCACGTGGAGAATTATTGAACCGATTATTTTACCAATTATTTCAGGCGTTCTCACCACTCAACCCAGTATGGGTATTTAAAATTATTTAGTAAAATATTGCTGCGTACACTGAGAGAAAAATTTATGATATTTGTGACTATAATGAAAAGTTAAATAGTTTGTTAAATAGTTATAGTTAGGTGCACTATTTTTATAGTTATTACTGCTATAATGTTAGTAATAATAACAAAAAAATAGTTACAAAAACCGTAATTTAACTATAATTATTATAGTTAATTATTATTAATCATTATAGTTGACACCTTTTTTAAACTATAATAGTTATAGTTAAATTATGGATTTGTAACTATTTTTTGTTATTATTACTAACATTATAGCAGTAATAACTATAAAAATAGTGCACCTAACTATAACTATTTAACAAACTATTTAACTTTTCATTATAGTCACAAATATCATAAATTTTTCTCTCAGTGTATTTAAAATTATGGAATAAAATATTACTGCGTTTATATTTTCATATATGTGAATATATTAGTTTCTCTTGTCTTGTAGTCCTTTAGTCTTGTGTAGGTGGTTATAAAAGCTTTTTAGGTTTCTATAGATAGTATGTATCTTGTGTGTGTATTTAAAAATTTCTCGGTGAAATAGGATATTGATCATTTTCCACTTATTGCTGTTATGGTTCGGTGATAAGAGAATTGTTATAAATGCAATTAAGAGTTTGCAAAATTATATAATAATTGCCTTGAAATAAGTTTCAAATGAAATATTTACTGACCAAAAATGAAAAAAGTTTTCAATGTGTATAATAACTTTTCAATGCACATTATTGCAAAGTATATTATATTATATATACATAGTTGCAATAAAATTAATACGTACAAAGGTAGTTAAACATTTTCAAAATGTTTTTACGAATCGTCATATAATGTAAAATATAACGTAAGTGTAACGCAAAAATATAAAACAAATATTTCCCTGTAGAAATATATTAAATAATGTGGGAATTTTAAAGGGTTAAAAAACACTGCTGTGTTATAATAGATCTTATAATGAATTTTATGAAAAGTCAGGAATTTTAGGATTGAATTTAAAATTACGGTTTTCTGTAATAAATGTAAAATTCCTTTTGGCACACGTAGTATCTGACTAACAAAGATTTTAAAATCCGCTTTAATCTGCAATTTGTATTAGAATTCAGAATAGAATACTCTTTATCATTTCATGTGTTGCATAATACGAAAAGCATTTAAAGATTCAGAAATACATATATATAAATATATATAAAATATATGCATGTATCAAATGCACGGTATAAAATTATAAATAAAATTCTATCCTAAATTCTGAAATGTAGATCATTTAAAATGGACTATACCATAAGAAAATAAAATTGCAATTTATAATTATCCATATTATTCACACAATTCATGCATAGTGTAATATATTATACATAGCCCATAATCATAAATGCAAGTTAATCCGGATATTGTCATATCCCCCGACAAGTATCGTTGAAGTTGATTGAAGTTATATCTCGATATTCTGGACAATTTATCACGCGCAATTTCATATACAATATTATTGCAAACGAGATTCAGGTGAACTCGTTCAAATAACATAGTCAAATAAAATATAAAATATAAAATAGTATTTTTTTTCAAACCCTCAAAAAAGAGAATAATCGTTTTCAATAGTTTACTAGAAGAAGATGATACAATTTCAGCTTCCAAAATGTTCTATTTGAATTTTGAGAAAATTGAGATAAAAATTCTATAAAAATTGACATTTTAATATACTTTATCATGCTATAAATTTATCTATGGCATAAGTGTTGAAAAAGTTTTATTTCATTTAAAACTAAAAAAAGTATATTTTTGAAACTTTTAGTCTTAAAAAAAAATTTATTGTAAAGAATAAAATTAATATATAATTATAAAAATTTTTATAAATATTGAGTCTATTATAGAAAGTTATAATTAAACTATCACAGATTACGGGTAGTTTATATGTTTCGATTGTTTTATTTAAATACATGAATTCTTTAGGTTATTGAATTTCAATTTTTTAATACAAAAGTAATGTATTCAAAATAACGAAATCAAAACGGTAAATGCAAAAATTATAAAAATATTTCTTTTTTCAAAGTTACTTAATAGTTTTTCAGGAATATGAACCCAATGTTAAAATTGACGAATACAATAGCCGATCTAATGTTTGATAGATTGCTCGTAGTCCTTGATGGCTTAATTTACAATCTCCTTGCGGTGTAATAGACCCAATATTTGATCACGAAAATCTTATTAACCTTAATCTTCATAACAAATTCCTTTTGAAGGTTGAAACATACTTAGTTTCGAATGGAATATACATATATATGCATCAAGAAAATTTTGGTAACTCCATAGAAGTCTGTAATACTCAATATTTCGAACAAGTAAAATTCTATCGTTTATATTCATAGAATTCAAGAAAGAAAAATTAAAAAAAAAGAAATTATTTCTTGCAGCTTTTTTCATTCTTAATATTATTCTAATTTTATGATCTATCACGTTATAATTTTAAGAAATTTAAGATTAAAGCTGTAAAAATATAAATATAATTATAATATGATAACGTAAATAGAATATTGCAAACATAAAAGAGTATTAGAAAAATATTATGTTACACACATTCTGCAACGAAACGTTTTATACTCAAATTCTCAATAAAGAAAGACTGCAGATTTTATTGGATGTAAGATTTTCTATCTTACTCATCTCACAATTTACGAATCTTCAAATATCTTCAAAATGGCAAGTTTCTTCAATTCGTCGAGATAGTTACAAATGCGATAAACGTAGTAGATACTAGCCGTACAGATGTTTAGAATCCCGATAACAATGTCGTTCTTGCAATTTAACTTTAAGCCGCAGCGGTCTCCGGTGACTCGAAACTTTCTATCATAGGCTTATCCCTTGAGCAGAACCTTGTCGCGAAACACTTTTATCATAAATGGTGGTTATAGGCGAACTTGTCTCGTTAAAGTAAACAGCGTTGCTCCTCCGAAAAGGGGGAAAGATTGAATATTTGACGCCGTCATAAAGAGGAGCCATCTTACGATCGCGCGTTCGCTTTACTTCGTAAAGTTAAAATTTATTGCATTGACGCAACGTTTAGAAACACACGATGCCACGAATCATGATGAACCCGCGTATTATTATCACCGGCAATAAAAAATAAATTAAAATCTAACTTCGCGAGTTTGCAAGTAAAGATCGTTAAATCGGGGTCGAGTTTCCCCGCCGCAGCTGGTGCACCCGTGTTTAATCTATATTGCGTAGTCGCTTTTATAGACAAGTAATAAAAAGGCGATGCCTACGATGTCATAAAATATCTTTTGTCCCTTTGATGACACGTCGTAAAGTTGTTCATATTACGCTTTCGCAACCGTTGCCCTTTACATTGTACTTCACAGAATATTTTCAGATCACTCATATGCACGTGCGCGTATTACTCGGCAAATATGATGCTTCGTATGTATATGGAGAAAACAAGCAACCTAAATAAATATTTACAATAACAAGCAATTACAACGTATTAATTGATACGTATGAAGCTGCACTCAGCCGGTGGATAATTGAAATTTACAACCTTCGCCGTTACGTTATTACGAACGATTATCGGGAGCAACTGCAACTTCGACCATATATTAAATTACAGGCGATGACGATTTGCTTGTACTCGATTAACCGCGGAAGTTGTAAACTTCGTACGGATATAGATTAATCAATCATTTAAATGCCGAGGCAAGTCTCGTGCAAGGCGATTTCGTGGAGAAACTCAATTTCTCCAATAGCACAAAACTAAGATTCTCTGTTAATTAACGCGCAAAGAGAGAGTTTATTTTATCTATATTTTAATTACAAATTCTTCCCTCCGCCACGTGGAAAATCTCGCGTCTCCAAGATCTTGCTATCCGTTATAACGGTAAAGCGATTATATTTAATGTCTTTTGAGTCGCTGCTCGCAAATAAATTTATTCCTGCCTTCTTCAAATGAACAAGAATCTCTCGGTGGCCCCTGCCAACTGGTATACCTAAATACACCGTGAGCAGTAAATATATCGAGCGTTCCGTATATTACACGCCTGAGCGAGCTGTCGTACTAATTTCGCAGACATTGCAGTTTCTCGAATAAAATCGCGCCACGACCCGGTTAATAATTTACATAAAATTGCGCCGGGCGCCAGTAGAGTTCTCCTTTCATTAGGCACTGCCGTCCAATTAATTAATTAACTTTCCGTCAACGTTCATTGAAATTAGAAACTTCGGAAACGTTTGCAATTTAAGGCGGTAGAAAGAAAAAGAACATTTTCAATTTCGTTTTTATTTCAAATGCAAGAACCTACCCCGCCGATCGTTCTCTCGGCCGATCTTCGTCGTAAAATATTTATCGGTATACATTTTCTCGATGGTATAATGGCTTACCTACAACCGCCCTGTGTCCTTTTACCCTCCTGCCGATGTTGGGTGAAACTATGCTAAGTCTATCGTTTCTCGCTCCCAACAGCGGGCTCGGACTTCTTCTGGGTGGTGGGTGCTCGACAAATATGCCGTAACTGCTGCCGGCGCTCACGCCGTTGTTTCCAACAGTGCCTATCCCTGTCAATCCCCATTCTGCCACGCTGTCGATTGAACTGCTCCTTGGCAGACAGGAACTCGTACTGTAGTCTCGTCTGTCAATTAATATTATCTGATTACGCACGAGTAGTACGGAAGTTGTAGCGAAAAAAAGATCTACGTTATTTAACTCTTTTAGAACGGGCGACATATATTTGAGTCACCCTCTTTTATTTTCTAAACTTAATTGATTTTAATGAAACTTGGATTTTGCGGAATTTTGGTGATGCTCTCCTGGAATCTGAAGACAAAATTGTAAAATTCAAAATGACGGTTACAATATCAAAAAACAGTTCAAACAGTAAAATATCAAAACTTTAAAATTGTTTAAATTAGATTTTAATTAATCGAGCTTATATATAAAATATTTAATAAGTATTTTAGAAACTGAATTTCACGTTGATCGCGTGATTTATTGAAATTGGATTTTTTATGAATTTTGACATTTTGAAGTTGAATTAGAAATCAGTGACCTTAAAAACTTTAGGAAATGGAATTTCACGCATCAAGTGATTTTTTTAATTTGGGCAGTTATATTGAATTCATTTTTATTTTTAAAATTCTGAGGCCAGAATGAAAAAGCGTGATCTCAAAAACCTTAGAAACCATTTAATATTTTATTCCTATCAGAAAGTCCGTCCTGAAAAGGTTAATAGATTTCCACAAGATACTTGTATGTTCTATACCTTTCTTTAATCGAAGATACCTCTTTTCCGCACGTTTTCTATCCGCTTGCAATTTTCAGCGTATTCCCTACATTTAAATTTATCGTCTTTTTACGTTAAAAATTCGTAATTCGCGGGAAAAAAGCGAGCTCTACGCTCCGAACTCTCTTCGATAATAGCAAAGAAGTGGAATTTCGTCCGTGCGAATGACGCGTTGATGCGACGAGGATCGTAAATCAAGCGATCGATGCATTTTCATGGGTGCGGTTCGTGAACTGCTGATGCATGCGGCACAAGGTGCTTTTCCCCGTTTTAAGCGTTTCCCCGTCGACCTACCACCGCCGAGGTGACGGTAATGTAATATGCGCCGAGAGGGCATACACGCGTTTATAGTATAATGAAGATGCCAGATGACTCGGCATATAGGATATCGTAGGTGGGTTTACACCTACGTTCCGAAAGATTATATCTTTCCATCGAAATCATTCCACCAAATTATTCGATCTCGATTATACGTAACCGTAACGTTACTGTGTAGAAAAGTTAATTTAATTCTCGGCTGGCCGGATCAAAAACCGAACTGATAAAAAATATAACATGAAATGCGTTACAAATTAATTTTATGACGCAGTATTTTGAATGTTTTGATCGTTCAAAATTATACTGTTTTTATGTACTTTGCATACGCATTTTATGTGCTTACATACGTGTTCTGTTCTCTTTACTTATTGTGCAATACTAATATTAGTCTCTGAAAGAAAACAATTTTACATTGAATAAAGGTACAGTATATTAAAATAAAGGTACAGGTATGAAAGCTCATTTCAGTTACGTAAAAAAAAATATTATTATTACGTGTCGTAATTTTGATTTGACATCCGCGCATGTCCGGAAATTAAACCCACAAAGAATCCAATCGATTTGTTATTAAAACGACAAATAAGTATAAACTCAAAATGAAAGAATGCAAAGTTTTGCAACATATTTGTTATCGACAAAGCTAAGGTCTTATAAAGTTTACGGACGAGAAACTTTCATCACAAAAGAAAGCCTATGTACGAGTCAATCTTAATATAAGAGAATAATCACTCTCACGCTTGAGATAAGACTCGCTTTACGCTTGAATCAAGGAGATCGAAGTTGCGTGAGTGGCATCAACGACAAAGAGATAAGATACCGCAGGGGCAGATAAAGGGTTTCCTGAGCTAATCGCGTTTAACTCCACGACGAGATACTTCTTTCCGTACGAAAACTAGCGTGGAATTAAGCAAAGCCTATTACTTCCACCGTGACGGTGTGAGTACTCGGCCTTGATTCTCCCTCGTAAACGCAATACCGTCGAAATACCGTCACTCCTCGGAATTACTCCGTGACGTTTGTAGTTTAATTCGGAGGCAATTTTCGTGGTTCAAGCCATCCGCGTGTAATAATAATGTCAAGTCTATCGGAAAGGCGCCCCCCCCCCTTTTCGGCTGAGGCACGACAAGCCGACCGTTTCGTGAAGGATATCTCCGGGACAATCGGCGCTCCCCTGCTCGGGAATAGAATTTGTGTTTTCGAGTTGGGAATGCATTTAGGGAAAATTGCTTTCCACTTTGAAACGGCCTATACAGCGAGGTACCGGGAAATCTATCAAAGCGCTATTCATCGACACGATCAATAAAAGCATACTCACAATAGTATCACTAAATAGGAAACCGTTCCACGCACGCCGGTCATCGATTTCAATGAGAAACTTGATGCCCATACTCTATTTGCCGAAGGGCACAATCATAATATTTTAGAATGTTATAGAACGCGTAACAACTACACGCTGCAACTATACGCAATCTGGACGGATCTTCAATTTTCAGTATCTTTCCCTAACGAAACGATATCATCCATTATAATACTACTTTTCCTTTCCAGAACCATTTATCGTCTGGATGACTTATCGCGGTCGTTTCCGGAAGAATTCACTAAGCACGAGCGATTTATGCACATCATTACTTATCAAGCTGTTCCTTAACAATCTAATATTTCTAGTCGCGCGAAATAAATGCTTGATCATATCGCGAGTCACGCGAGGAATAAGAACGACGTCTCGCCGGACCGTTCTCGGATGTGGACAGCGGATGAAGCGAACGTAGCCAAGAGAATCGCTAAAGTCAATTATATTTCGTCAATTATATTTCGTGAATCTCCAGATAAAAACTTGAATAGAAAAAATCGAGTTTATCTTGTTCGTACTTCAACAAAAAATTGCGATTCTTTAACACCTTACGGTCCAAAATACAATTCTGGTTCGGCGAGGACACTTTGCAAAGCAAATGCTGAGTACGATTATAAGCAGCTCCGCCGGAGTACGCAGAGCGGAGCGTCTGTCTGTATTGACTTTCCATCTAATTTCGTATTCCGCTAGTACTAACTGATATCTCTTTGTGTCGATCGCTGGTTGAAGCCAATCTTGCTCCATTCGTTCGTTATATCAAACTACCTTTGACCGACGTTTCCTATGGCTCTTGGAAGATATAAGTTTCGTTTGCTTGTCTTGCGTTTGCTTTGAAATGTGAAATTATAATATCCGCTCCGTTCGAATCTTTCGATCGTTCTTTACGGTCAGGTCGAGTCAGGTCGGGTCAGATCTCGTCGTCGGTGGTCACGTCTGATCGCAGACGAAGAGATTTGATTTTCGCACGGCGAAATCAACAATTGCGGCGCGCTTCGGGATGAACGGCACAGTCGGGTCGGTTGACGTACCTCTCCCAGGAGAGCCGTCGTGGAATTTCATCGCTCGGGGTGAAGCTCGGCCGCTGGTTCAAGAGCCGCGCGAGCCTGTTGAGGGGTTGCGAGCCGCCAATGCTGGTGGTGCTCAGCCTGCCGCTTCTCGCCGAGTGTTCCTTGGAGGATTCCCTGCTCGCTGGACCGGAGTCGGAGACGCGGCGCTCTGTCACAGAGGAAATCCGACATGAAGGATTGCGCACCCAGCGCGCAATCAACGATCCGGCTGCCCCGGGAGTCAATACCGGGATAAAATCTATCCGGCGACTCCCACGGCACCCACACGGCGACCGTTCGCGTGTACGAAGCGAACGAGCGACATCGTTCGTCAAAGCGTTCTTGCAATGCGGTCAAATTTCTTCCAACATCGGACAATTTTAGGAATGAAATGTACTCTTCTAGGAAAAAGACGATAATTACAAAATATGATATAATATTTCGAACGGTACTCCAATGATTTCGTCAGTGATGGAACGGAGTGTATAATAATTCTATTGTTAAAATGTTACAAAGCGCGTTACTCGAGTATTCATTAAATGTATAACACACTGTTTTATATAAAAAGACAGCACTGATTACTTCGTGCTTGAGAAAATAATATATTTGCGAAAACACGATCGTGTCGCTTCAAAGCATTGCGTTGTTACCTGTTTTGTACAGTAATTAAAAATTCACTGAACTCTCGCTCAGTTTTCAATGATTCGTATAATAATAACTCTGTTATTAACATGCTTGCACTTTATATTAAGGTACATTAAGAAGAAATTACAGGAGATATTACATTATATCTAATCTGCTTCAATAGTTCTTAATAGAAAAACTGGCAATCTCCTATCGGGTCTACTTAAATTCGCATGCATAACGGGAAGAATGAGAGAGCGCTTGAAAAAGTGGCATAAGACTGCGAGAGTAGCGTAAGAATAACAGTTTTTGAAGCGTAAACGCGACTGGCGCTGAAAAGTCCGATATATAAACTCGAGAGTCCATTCTACGACTTATCCCATAAATTCTTAGTACCTTACCTATCGTGTCGTCCGTAAAGGATATTCTCGGCGTAAGAAGCTTGGTACATTGGGAAGCCGTGCTTCCGCGCTTTGCGCACGTCGTATTGTCCGTGGAAGGTGGAACGACCGATATCCCCGTTGTTACCGCTGAATGCGAGCGAAAGATGACCATGATTAAATGTGAGAGTGGCTGCTGCCTTGGCCGCGTATTCTTAGCGAGTCAAACGTAACGTCTCTACTGTTAAGCAATTTCTCAAATTTACCACTAAATACCGAAGAGGGAAACTTACTTGCGGCCTCGAAATATAACTGCTTACACTGATAGAGAGTAATGCATTAACGGCGTGCAAAAGACTAAATTGTACTCATACGGATATAATAAGGCGATTATCAATGTCTTTATTACTACATGTTTTTCGTAACAGACATTAATTTACCGTCGCATCTATGCCGCCGAGGAGAAACTTAAGGAAAGATGCGATAGAGAGAACAACAGTAAGGAGCGATACCGTATTCGCGCCTCAAAAGCGGATTGCCAGCGAAGAGAGGATGAAAAAGAGGAGCGTTTTAAGATTACTGCGTACTCTCGAGAGGCTGCAGGCGACGATCGTTGCGAGGGTAGAAGAGAAACATTATCGTAACAATGGATCTAAACAACAACGATGGCAGATACTTGGGCGAGTAAAAGTGTAAGGCATTCGCGGAAGAGAGGACAAAAGCTTTAGCCCTTAATAGTCACCGTTGTAACGGGCATCGATTTGAGCTTGGAGTATGTTGAGGCCGGGTACGACGATGGCTGGTAGAGTCCTGGATCGCAACAGCGGTGCCGGCCGTCCTCCGGGGCCTCGCACTGATCTGTTCTCCGGTTTGCATTCCGGCACGGGCGCGCTGTAACAGAACAATCATATCGTTAACGAAGCGATCAGTAATTAAATTTGCAATTGCAGTTTATGCATTTATACGTTCTCGAATTATTCGTATATATATATGTCGTGTTTATCGGCGTTAAAGTAACGCGGTAGCGTAAATTAATTGTAGTTAAACTAAACTGCACGTGCGGTCGCCGGATGTGGTCATTTAATTTTCGCAGTTGTACCGTTTCGCGGAAACGTACACGAATCGCTGTGCGAATGTAATTTCGCAATTCGCTAGATTGACGCGATATAATCTTGGCGGACGTAAATTAGATCGATAATAATCTATTGCCGCGATTAGGCTACGCGTACTA
The DNA here is from genome assembly GCA_003063835.1 of Aphaenogaster floridana. NCBI lineage: Eukaryota > Metazoa > Arthropoda > Insecta > Hymenoptera > Formicidae > Aphaenogaster > Aphaenogaster floridana. The sequence continues at coordinate 782,641 of NJRP01000020.1, read as the reverse complement.
GTGATCACTTGTTTTTGTCATTAATCCTCACATGTTAAATTTTCAATCTAATTAATCTAATCGCCGTAATCATAATTGGCGCCGTTTTAGGCAATGTGATTAATCTTCAAATTTGTAAATATGGTATTTCAAAAGCCACGCACGTGTCTAATTTTTGGTGATTGTCCAAATATATATGCTGGTATCAATAATTATTTACATAAAAAGAGATCGTCGACTTTTTCTCCGAAATACGCTTTATTTCTTATAAAGATTGGCAGCTTTATAATAAGACATTACTATGGGACACTTGAATTACAGTTTCCCAGAAATTCACTTCCTTTCCAGGTCTTTATGCCCTCGAGCAAAGGACGTTATAAGTCGAAGGCCAATACTCAGTGTACCGCTCCGTGGAAATATTTTCCAAGAATTTTCCAATCTGGAGTACCGCGTCTTAGATTGTCGTTTTAGAACGGCCACAATTCCACGATGGCGAATACTTCGAATGTTAAAAGAATTTGCGTGAATATCTGGTTTAACGCGAGTGTTTTAGATATGAGTACATCGCGCTTAGGCACGTTATCTACAAACGTGCATTATCTTTCTTTTTCTTCTTTTCTTTCAATGGCTCCCAGTCCTCCAATCTGACGATGAGACTTGATTCGGCCAGCACCAATTCAAGTTTGAGTTGATCCAAAGAGTTTATCGGCATAAATTCATAAAAAAAAGAAGTTAACACTCTCGTTAACACTAGAAGTACCGAGTGGTATTTTTGGCTATTTCCACTTTTCAGATTAACATTCTATTTCTTGAACAAAAGATACATTTTTGAAATTTTTTAACTTTTTATTAACTCATAATACATAAAAAGCCAAAATTTTCAAGGTTCTATTTTCTTTATGCAAAAATATTTACATTAATCTAAAAAATGGGAACGGTTAAATATGACCGCTCGGTACTTCTAGTGTTAACAGAAGAACACAACCAGCAAAGCTATTGCATCAGGTTCCCAAAACTTGGAAGGAACGTCCTTCCTCCACGAAGCGGCAGACCGTGTATGTACAGTGATACAAACGTGCGTTGGAATGAAAAGGATAGTTTGCGGTGCCGCGAACCGGAAATTCGTTTCACGTTCCTCCGCGATATCCCGTCAGAGACATTCTTCCTTGGTAGAGCGGGTAAAGACAAACACCGATATATCCTAACGAAGTCTCTCGAAGTTTGTCCGGCTAAAAGTACGTACGGGCGAATTCTATGTCTGCAGCGACACGTCTCGCGGAGAGTCCTTGATTGCAGTAACTTGCCTTGTTCGAAGTGCACTTTCCGCCGAACTTTCTCTCGCGCACATTGTTTCGTTTCTTTTGATCACCCGGGAGCCTTTCTTTCTCCTTTCAGAACTCTCACGATTTTCTCCGCGATATTTTCCGAGATACGTGACAGACGCGACGTTAAAGGTGTAACTGTAGATTTCATAACTACTGCTTCCTCTCGTGGAAGCATACGACAACGGGGTAAAACGTTATTGATAGGAACTGATGTGGAGTGTTCGAAATTTTCCCAACACTTACAGCGACAATGTGGAATTATGATCTAACGGTTTTTACGGTTTCGCACACGTAAATTCGTCTTAAAATATAGTAAAATATAGGAGTATCCTGGGAATTGCGGGCTGCACGTAAAAGTTTACTTGAATTAAGGTTGCTCCCGCGATAGCGATACATCCATCATACAATTTGCAAAACAGACTTGACTCAACTTTGCGATTTTTTAACGAACTAACAATACGTGAAACAAGCGGAGATTTTCTAGACATTTGGCAATAATACTTTTGATTCTAAAATACCGGGTGGATCGAAATACGAGCGGAAAAGGGGTGATTTTTAATTAAATTTGAATGCATTGTTTCTGACCTATTCTTTTAATTCTTCAAATATCAATCAATTGCACGCGAATTTGATTAACTTTCAAAATTCTTTTTCTAAAAAACGAGGCCTTTTTTAAAAAAATTTTTACTGTATTATTTCGATTTATTTTGAACCGTAGACTCACCCTTTTCCCGATTGTACCACGTATTTTGGCCCACCTTGTATAATCGATGTGCGATTTATATTTATCTTGATGGGCTAAGTTTTTTACAATAATTTTGATTTCTTGGGAAAAATAAATAAATAATCGATACATATAGTTAATAATAAAAGAAACTGAGAAGTTAAGTTGGATCTCGACGGTTGATGGTTGATGGTTGATGGTTGATGGTCGATGGTTGATGAGGAATCAGAAAAATGGGGTTATTTCATATTTTCTTCAGTTTCTTACTGTCTTTATTCAACGCCGGGATGGCGATATGCCGGTGAAGTTCACCAGGGAGTCGTTCTGAAGCGGCGCGGAATTAAATCAGACCGTTTAATGACGAAGTAACGAGCGAAGTGAGACTTCGGAAAAATTTCAGAGAGATCGCGGTCTCTTCGACGGGACGAGAAAAACGTTCGCCCTCGGGATAGGATAAAAACGGTGGAGGAAGACAGAGAAATCTAATTGGCCGTGCGCGTCATCGGCAAATCGACGAGGACGAGGGGAATGGCACGTCCTTGAAGAAACCACCGGGAACGCCCAGGTCTCCTTAACTTACAGGACTTGGCGGACGTATATATACGCGGGCACATAAATGGGCTTGCGGCGCTACGAGAATGGCAACGCAAACAAGAATAATCGCCGACTCTTAAATCCGGTCTGCGCTTAGGGAGATGAAACGAACTTCTCGCACGAGTGTGACAGAGTTGCGCCGCTTTATAAAAAGACTCGTAAAACGTATCGCAATCCACGTAAAATGTATACCTTCTCATGGTGAACCTTCGCAGTGAAGAGGACCCAAAAGTAGAATTCGAAACGTTTGCGCATTTTCTTTGCGATATATTTATCTGTGTCACACCAACTACTGCAATTGGCTCTTATTGGCCTTTTAATTTTTTTTTTTTATAAAAAGACCCATTACCTGCGCATGTAATATTTACTTTCGTCGTTCGGACGCGTCGATGTAACGCGGTAAAGAAGATCGCTTTTATCCATTGCACTATCCTCGTCGAGCATAAAGCTTTGAAGCATCGACCGTCTCAACGGGATCGCGCGATACGTCGGACGATTATTCGCCTAGCAGTCGATCGGGCGTGTCGTTTCTCGTTTTCCCGACATGACGATGTGGTGCAGAAGTCCACGTCCGAGAATATATCCGATCGCGCGCAGCGAGAGGGAACACGAGTCAACAACGAGTTTTCTATAGCGCTCTCGCAGTGGCTGAATGCTTTTCAATCGACATGTCGATGCGAGAATGGAAAGCGGCTGGCTTGGCACTAGCAGGCGACCGAAATATACGGAAGAGAAAGCTTTTTTTTCTAGCCCCGGAGAAAAAGGAGCATAGTCAAGTGAAATACGCACGCATGTATTTATATGTATGTTTTTTTCTTTTCAACGAGTATTTTACAAATAGAAGTCTTAGAAGAATCCCTACTTGGCCTCGATAAAGAAAACTGTTTAAAAATGCAGCAACGAAGATTCAACGGAATGAAAATAGGATTTTGCTTCTGTAGTAATTAAATCCTATAATGACACTATATATATGAGCCCATATTGTGGTTTTTTTATAACTTTTATTAATCACACGCAGCGCATTCGCGCTGCTCGCATTCTATGTCGAAAAATGTCAGCGTATCGACCTAGATACGCTGGATTCTACCACAGCCAGTCGTTAGCGTTACTGTTTGAAGAGACGCTGGATTCTACCACAGCCAGTCGTTAGCGTTACTGTTTGAAGAGATTTTATTAAATTGAACCTTCTGCTTTTCCGTAATCTTTGCAGCAACTTTTTTTAAAAAATGGAAACAACACTTCTCTTGATCGCGCTTGGCATTTTTGACATGAAATAGAGAAGCGCGATCGGGCCAGTACTTTTCAACCGGATTTTTGCAATGACCCGCGGCACTCAAACGGTTAAAATAAATATCGTTTTTTTCGATCAATAGTTCAGATAATAAAGATTACAAAAAATGTTACTTTTATTAATGAAAAAGTTACAATAAAAATTTTTAAAAAGTATTATTTTTTTTTAATTTGTTTTTTTTTTAAATAAAATAAAGGATTTTTATATTAATCAATGTTTCAAAAATTAGAAACTGAATTTTTAGAAAATGATGGTTGATTGTTTAAAAAATTTCATATAGTTATTTGAGATGTAAAATAAAGGAAAATTTCAAGATTTTAAACAGTTTTTTTAATAAACAATAGTTGAATCTTATCTTCGCCAGTGGATAATAAAATGTATAAAATTCATTAATTTCGACCAAACTGGCAATCTTTATTTCTTTGGTTAGCACAACGTTTCAACCGAGATTCCGGTCCTTATCAAGTGCATACATTTCATTTGAATATTGACATAAATCACTTCAATAATTGTGACATTGTGACAGCAATTAATCAGAATCAAAGAACTAGAATTGTAAAAAAGCAATAAGGTGTAAATTTAATAAATAAATACAAAAACAAGGCAGAAATGATAAAATATAAAACTTACGTGTTTAATGGTCGAAAAGTAATAAAATTATATATATTGTCATGCGAAAAAATAATGGTAAAAGTTTAACATCAAGAAGCACGTCTGTACAACATGACGGAGAACAACGAAATGACTGATATAAACAGTGAAGAGTTATAAACACTCAAATCATACTTATAATCCTATCATATAATTCAGATAGATTTTTGGTGTCCCTCTGTAGGTTAATAGAGTTACTGTTCTTTTTAATAAAGATCATTTCCGCAATTTCTCTCTTTTTAAAATGTTTCTCTCTATGTAAAATCTTTGGAGTAGACCAATTAAAATCATGGTTACGAGAGAGGCGGTGTTTGCTAACAACAGAATGATTGTCAGGGTGCTTCTTAATGTCTGCTCTATGTTATTTGATTCTAGTCTCTAAATTTCTTTTAGTTTGTCCAATATAACACGCGTCACAGTTTGCGCAATCAATTTCATATACCAACTCGTTTTGTTTAATGTAGTCTAATCGATTTTTTCCTCTCTTAATGATATAGTCAAGTTTCTTAGGAACAGTATAAACGACATCAAAACCACGACTTCTCAAAATATTGCGAACACCCTCACTAAAATCTTTAATGTAAAGGATAGTGATAACATTTCTATCGATATGCAACTTATACTTAGTTTTTTTAATATTTCCAATGCATTTTTCCAAAAATTATTTTTAATTACAAGAAGTATTATTAATTATAATTTTAATATTTTATTGATGTCATTTAAGTTATAAATTATTACCAGGGATTGAATTCTTATTAGAAGCCAACATTTCACTTATATATGCATCTTTCAAAATATGCTCAAAATAATTTTAAGCAGAAAAAGATAAAAAAAGTTTTTAATAACTTACAATTTTGCAAAACGGGAAATATTATATGAACGACCCGTCCAGATATGGCATACTCGAAATCAATTTTAAACCGTTACTGTTGCCTGATAGACACTGTATTCCACTCCAAAAATAAAGTACTCATAACATATTTAACCATGTTGATCAGATTAGCCTGTTTTCAAAATTATAACAATGCCAACCCTAAAAAAAACTTCCAAACATGCCTTATCCATAGTGTCGTTTCACACACTATGTCGATTAATATTAGAAGAATATAAAAGACAATTATTTATTACGATAAATATAGATTTATCGCTAAATTTCTTTGCAACGATTTCGCGTAGTTGGAAACAGGAGACCTTTTCTGATAATAAAAGGATATTTTTCAGTGGACGTTTCTATTTCATTACATTCAGGAAAGGCAAAGAAACTAATGAAAAAAACATGGTGCTTTGGCGCGGTTTGCGGAGCTAGCTCTAACTTTCCTTGACTCTCGATTACGCTTTGACCCGTGCGACTGTACTTCTGGATCAGCGAAACGTTCCGAGTCGGCATTAGAAGTGCAGTCGTCGTTGCTTCGATTTCATGCGATCGAGAAATCAGAGACCTTTGCCCTACGGCATGAATCTCTTAAATTGCGACGACGAATTTACAAATTATAATCATGTGACGTAATTTACGTCGAGTTCCTCGATCTTTTGTACGTCTCATTCCGAGGGTTTATGTGGCACAATGGCATTACGTTTATTACGCGCGCACAAAATCAAGTTGAACTAACAAAGGATTGTAATTTCCTCGCGTGAGAACAAGAGTAAACAGAAAATTGCCTTGGAGCTTCGTGCCGGTTTACTCCGCAACATTATAAAGAGTTTACACTACTTCAGACGCGTGGCTCGCAATTTCCTGAAACTGCAATCGCGCATTCTGCATGACACGCATAGCGTGTCCTGAAACTTCTCGCGTACATTATACGCTGGACAAGGTCAAACGTGAATTTAAGGGGATGTCGGCGCAAACTGGAACAGCCACTAGGAAATGCGCGTCGAGAATGCTTTACATCGGTGCAATAAATTCGCCGGTAACGAACGCCCAGCGCTGATTCAGATTTACGATGCGTTGTACCATCAGAATGTATTTAACTTTACGCAATCGATCCCCCGAAACTCGAACCTCTTGCAACGTTTCGTGACTCTCCGACGTAGTTCTTGCATATTTTAAGGACATGGCAAAACCGAGAGATCTCGGTTTTGCCACGTCTCTTAAATATGCCCTAAAATATCTATTACACACACATACACACACACACACACGCACGCACGCACGCACGCACGTATATATATATATACATATATATATTATATATTAAATATACAGAGTGGCTCCCATAAGAAAAAATCAAGGCACGTCAAGTCAAGAAATACAAACCATCAACAATGTTCAACAGAGCCTAGCGCCTTAAGGAGGCGTCGCCGGACACGGGTTACTTAACAAAAATTGTTCAATTTACCGAAATCTAGCACCCCTTTAAGTTTGTCGCAAATGTCCGGAACCACCCTGTGTATTATATTATGATATATATATATATATATATATACACAGTTAATATGTCTTATTATTACAAACTTAAATATCTTTTTATTTCCAAAGAGTTACTTAAAATATTTTGCATCCTAACAGCGCCACGAGTGGTACACGATTTCGCCAATAATTCCTTTGCACGCGTGATCATTAAAGTGCAATCTAATATCTAATTAAATTTACGTATTCCCCGGCTCACATGACGCTTATTAATTTGTTTGTTGGTCCAACTGTCTCTTATCGATATATTACTCGTAGAGACCGCGATGAAGAAGCGAGTTGTTTGTTTTCACAGCGCTCACTTTGAAATATTGAAGGCCGGCGATCCGATGAGAGAAGGCAAACGAAGAATACGTTGCAAAGTGGAAAATCAATAGCGGCTATTTATACAAGCGGAAAGATTATTGATCGCGTTGGAAAAGACAGCCGCACCATCTCTCATTTATCTTTGATCTTTCGGCGGTTGCTCTGATCATCGACGCGGTATCTATCGATCCCGTTTCACGCCGATAGGCACGTGTCTCTCGCATACGGCCGATACGTTTCGTCGAAACGAAAATTCGTTGAGCTTTTGGAATTTTATTATTTTTCACAGTGTGATGAGCTTTTTTACAAACTGCTCCCAGCATCACCACGGGGTACCTTTGCATTCTTCGAAATCTCGCGTTTATTTCGATATATTTTTAGCCACTGCATTGTAGTGCGCGATATTACAATTTATTATCCAGAGATTATTCGCGTAAAACATTTTTTGCATCCACGTGCAATAAGAATTTAATTAGAATATTATTGATAGATTTTGGCATATATATGTATATGTATGCGTCGTACCTGTCATTTCTGATCTGGAATATAGCCAATTTCAATAATGCGAGAGAAGACCTTCGATTAACGTCGAGTATGTGCGAAAGGTGAGACCCTCTACAAATAAACGTTTCCTCCAATCGAGGTCCACGTCATTGCTAATTAGAAAAATATTTACTCGTCCGAGGAATGTAGAACCGGCGCGGACAAACAAAAAAAAGCGCGATATATATAAAATATGTATATATGTAACTGTACCTTCTCCCATGCCAACCATTAAGCGTTATACCTGGAAAAACGGTATTTGATATCTTTCAATTAAGGATTTTCTATTTCGATTGAAAGAAACATTTGTTGAGTTTTAAGTTCAACGCGCATGATGTATATGCCCGATACGAAACTTTACGAATTATATAGAACGAGATGTTGATAATATACATACTCGCACGGTATGATCCGATAATAATTGAAGTCAGAAGGCAACGGATACGAAGTATAGGCACGAATATTTTACATTAATTAAGGTCAGACAGAAATAGAGGAGGCGACGTGACCTGAGTGTCGGGGAGTCTTAACTGCGCAATTTTGCGCGAATATCAAGTGCCAATTATCGGATATTACGAGGACCACTCGAAGTATTATTCACCTATTCGTTGTTGTTTCACGGTAAAGCGAGTAAGATGGCTGACAATAATGAAAGGCCAGCCTATTAACAAAAAAACTGTCGTAATGGCGCAGACAGATACGTGCTGCGCCGTTTTATCGATTCGTCGGCTTTATCGAAAAAATAATTCAGGAAATGAAAGTTACAAACTATTAAACTTCGAGTTACGCGGTCTATTTATCTAACTTTTCCTTTTCCTCGTCTTTGCGTGAATTCTTGTTAGCGAATTTACCGTAAATTTACCCTCGACTCGCCACGTTCGAAATTTTCGATTATCAGCCCGAGGAAACCATAGTCCTTGATATCCTTTCATTCGTTCTCTCTCTCGGTATTTTCTCTCTTTTTCTCTTGATCTCCCTCCGGTGCTGTTCAACCTTGCTTTTCCGCCTCAAATTTTTACTCTTTTGATGTCTACCTCTAAAAGTCCGTACGCCAATATCAGTAATTTCTTTCTGGGACAGAGACGCTGCCTTCAACTTCTGATGTCGCTCGAAAGTTGTCGTGAACGTCGCAGAGAATCGATAAGACTCCGAGGATTATTTTCAGTAGCGATGTTGGCCAGATAATATTCCGCCCGGGCAGTGTATCACGTTAGCTGCTTTTGTTCTGCGTGAATGACTCAGAAACTAATGGCTTCCTTCCACTAGATGAGCCATGTTGTGGAAAGGAATTTCTCTCCGGTCCCCCCCGCAAGAAAAGATTTTCTTATACAGTGTAAATTATTATACATGACATATATGTGTAAAACAAATTGTCGTACAACAAAAACAATTTTCGTACGAATAAAAAGACTAACCCTTGCCGCACTCAAAAAAAATTCTTGATAAACTTGTGAGATGCATTTAGTAATACTTTTTTGAAGTATTTGATTATTATTACCGATTATAATAATAATAACAAAACATTTTGTATAATAATTATAAACATTTGTAATAATTATAAAAGAGTAAATTTTGTTGAGCCAACTAAATTGTGTAACACTTATTATACATTTAGTTGAAACTATTTTACCAAGAAATGGTGAAAGAATAGCAACTAAACGTATAATAAGTGTTACATAATTTAATTGGCTCAACTAAACAAAATTTACTCTTTTATAATTATTACAAAATATTTTGTTATTATTATTATAATTGGTAATAATAATCAAATACTTCAAAAAAAGTATTATTAAATGCATCTCACAAGTTTACCAAGAATGTTTTTTTCAGTGCGTGAATTTTTATTAAAGAATTTATCGAATCTTTATTCGAGATGTATATCTGTGAGATATTCGTAAAACATTCGTCGATTTGTTTCTCTCGCATACACAATATTTAAGAATGCGAGAAATATCGAGGAAAGAAACAACCTCTTCAGTCGCAACTTTTCCAAACACATTTTCGATCTCCCATACGTTCTGAGTAAAAGCTCCCAGTGATGGCACAATTGATTCGCGTGTTTCGCGTGATGCGGGGTAACTCCTCTTTCTCGCAGTGTTGTACGAAAGCCCCTGGTATATAGCACTCGCTATCGTGTAATTGTGTCCGTGACCTTCGTTGGAAAACAGCGGCCCCATATCTCAACTCGTTTTAGTCGTAGCATCTTGGAGAACGAGCCAGCAAGTGCAGTTTCAAGGAAGGAGAGATGCCACGCAATTTCCCACGGTCTCACTGCGCCCACTTTCCACGTACCACTTTGCCCGTATTTCACATAGCAGTGCGAGTTTTCCATGAAGGCAGCGCGTAGCTACGAGAAAAAAAAACACTTTGCAATTCTGGCAAGCGTTTGCTCGCATTAAGCTTCAAATGCTCACACTCCACATTTCTCCCAGGACGATGTCTTCTCTTTTATTTTCTTTCAAATTTCGAGAAAACAAACTTTCGACAGATATTGCCTCTCCACGATAATCGGAAACTACTTGGGGCAACTTGGTCTTAACTTTGCAAGATTTGTTAATGCAGGCATTAACGCAACTTCCGAAAATACAGGTATATCCTATCCGTTTTCCGAAGTTATAAGGTTTCATGATACAAATTTAATATATAAATGTTACAGAGATTATATATGCTCGTTCGGAATATAGTATAACCGCATGTCGCATGTTAGGACAAATATAATCGCGTTAATGTTTAACAAAAGGTGTAAGAACGCGTTTATCTCGAAAGCGTCTTTATGTATATCCGCGATTCACGTAACGCGATGAGTTATTACAAATCTGGCCTCGAGGTGCATCGAGGTCTATCGGCAGATAAGGGAACTTACTTAGGGGATTCGGCACGGAAACTCTGACCCTGCCGACCGGACGAGCAGGTTCAAGATAAGGAAGCCGACCGCACCTTTTTACGACACCCGAGACAACCGCACGTCGCGGCCGCCGGGAGTCCGCCAGAAATAACACCCCCGTCGGACTTTACGGCGAGATACTTCACTGACGTGGTTCACGCAAGACGTATGTTCGCGTTGTTTTATCCTATGCGAAACTTTAACGCGAGAAATTATGGGCGCCGCGAGAAGCTACAAGACAGATGCACGTGCACTACGCTGAATTTTTAAAGGACGAAAGAAAATTTTTATTAGCTAAACTTGAACTTTTACGAAACTGTTAAGCGTTTTTTTAATAAACTGCTTTTTTATAAACTGATACTCTAACTCTAAAATGGACTGGTACTCTAAAATAAAGGAATTTAATTTTTTATCATTTATAATATAACTCGATCTTACATTGGCATTTGAACAGCGAAAGCAATAAACGTTAATTTTGTTTAACCTTTAGCATCCGTAAAATATATAGCAGCTATTTTCAGCAGATATCCTGCAAAGTTGTATGAACATTGACTATAAAAATTGAATTGAATTTGTGCGCTGGCACTATGCCGCCGTAAAAACTTTACTGAGATAGCATTAAATTTTTTTAATGTAACAGGCAATTGATGTTGAAATCTGCGCGAACGACGGTATCGTGAATACAGAGTGCACAACGTTGTTCAGAACGTTGTAATTATGTAATTTTAGAATGTAACTTTATAACTCTGCAATTTTTTAACGTTGTGAAGTGTTGTGTATAAACCTTACGATGTTTATGATCGCGAGTAAGCGCGTTTCATGAGTCGTAAATATTAAAAATAGACGAAAATCGTTACATAAAATAAAACCGTCGTATGAATAGCTCTTGTTTTGTAACGCCTGTGGAAATCAGGCCTACGTTAAGTCGCCTGTGCAATAAAGCGTCAAGAGGGTTTACTCTCAGCATTAATTTTCTTATCAAACTACACGCCTGTCGTGCACCAAGTCCCTCGCTCTCTCCGCTGATTTATACGCGACACTCGTGCACTTGTCAGCAAAAGGTAAGGCCAATAATCGCCGTCGTACTGTAAATGGAATTTTCAGCGACCTCACATATGGCATTTCGTGGCGAAAGCGCGATCGAAGATAATTAAAGCGCCGTCCCGCCGAGCGTAAAACTCGCGACGATCACAAAGCGAATAATGGAGTAACAAGCTGGCGGAGAAAGGGGAAAAAAATCGATGTCGCCGTTGAATTCTGGTCGAAAGGCACGCTGAAAAAATGTGATGGAAAATGGGATGACGGGCGAGCGCGTGCGGCCGAATCGTTCCGTTTACGGCCCCGTGGAACTGGGAAAATGGAATTATGCTTTTCAATTAAAATATATGTAGTTTCAAGTCTCAAAATGGACTGTAAAAGAAAGAAGGGGGTGCAAAAGTCGCCATTTTCTGCCCTTAACGGGAACCTGTAAAACATGATTTGCTATCTTATTTGAGGTTGAAAGAAGAAGAAAATAATATTCTTTTCACCAGGAAACTGCGGGAAATATTTTAGGAGCGATAACGAATGTCTTTAAAACGTATGTCAAAATAGCTGTGTTTGAGCGGTTTAATAAGAGATAAAAAGTTTTGAAACGCATGAATGAGAGTTAAATTTGTATAAAGTAAATGTTGCATATGTAAGATAATGATTTATATAAAGATGGTATATATATATATTATTGAGAGAAATAACAATCTAACACGCTGTAAAGTACGGGCTCTCTAGTGTATTTCGAAGATTTACACAAACCCTCGTTAAAAAAATTCTGTAGAATTAATTCATAAGTCAAATCTTATATAACCGCGCTTAGCCTAACCCAGAGGCAACGAACGAGGACGTGGCGGTCACTGCCTCCATTTTTTAAATTTTTATATATTTTTATATATATTTTTATTAAACTATTCTCTCATTTAAAATATTCAAAGAATTCAGAGAAACGATTAGGAGATTTAGTCTTCGGACTCTGATGAACCATCATGATTATCTTCCAAATAATCATTTAGGTATTCTGCAGGTAAATGTATTGTTGGTTGATGTACAGCAACCTAAAGTATCACTCAAACACAGCTATTTTGTCACACATTTTGAAGACATTCATTATCGCTCCTTAAATATTTCCCGCAGTTTCCTGGTGAAAAGAATATTATTTTCTTCTTCTTTCAACCTTAAATAAGGTAGTAAAGCATTTTTACAGGTTCCCGTTGAGGGCAGAAAATGGCGACTTTTGCACCCCCTTCTTTACGTCGCCCGGAATATATCCGCTACTTTAAGTGCTAAAGTTGGAAATCCATTCCACGTGCACGCGGTGGTTCTCCACACTATATCGGGAGGATGTTAAATTAACTTGGCATGTTTTCCGTGTCAATACGAAATAAGAGAAAAATATAGGATCTATCGACAAAATGAATGACGTTAAGATACTTTGCTGGCGAGCAAATGAATTGACAGATGAAAGTTGACAAATGGAACGACATAGAGTTCCGGCGTTGTATTTGTGGCATTGTAATATGTATTGCAGATTTTTCGAGTATCTTGAAGAATAGCTAGTTATTTCGTATTACCAATAACACAAGAACGAACGAACAATTACGCAAATAACTCGCGTGACTGGCGTGTGGATTTCTACAGGCGAGACGGTTGAAAATCATTAATTAATAACCCACTTGGCAGACCTTTCATGCATTTCTCAAATTTAATTGGCTCTCGAGAGTAAACGAGTTAAATGACAGATTTTGACTTCTCTAAAGCAAAACGAAATGAAAATTTATCATGAAACGCGAGAAACCAGACGCAAGAAAATCCACGTGAAAAATCCGTGACTTGTATTTTCCTGTTTTTGCGATCATTGTACGTTAACCAATTTTTTGTGGCTGCGATCCAATTTTCTCTTCTACTACGCGTAGGTGAACTACATATATATCCAACTTGATTTGCTTTTATTGTATTATCATATGTGACTCGCATGCTCATGCTATCATATATTTTCTATATTGCCAAATATAGGATTGTAATTTTGACTGTGCCAGAGGTTTCCTTATGTCTTTTTATCTTTTCATAAGATAAAATAAATCGCGAATGTGCTGCGTTTGTTTTTGACAAAATTCGATTTTTATACAAGGATAAAAATGAAATAAAGAGAATATCCTGCTGTGATTTTACGTGATAGCCGCCACACGTTCTCGGAAAATAAATAAGCAGGAGGACAAATATGTTTGCAGAAGTATTCTTAAAAAGAATTTTCAAGAGTAAATTCATAATTGTAAATATTAAACTTTCCGATACGCGTATGGAGCATCGTGTATATTTTTAGCTTCAATCGTCAATAACTCGTTGTGCGGTCCACAGATTCGTAGTAGCATATGGGAACAGTCTACATTCTTACATTCGTATTATAAAAGCAAGTAGACAGAACGCATTTCAAAAGCTATTTGCTTTTACGAGTATCCAAAGGAATCACGTCCCCTCCGATTTTAGTAAACAAGATATAACCAAGTTACATCGCGAATCCTGTTTTCTAGCGCAAATGCAAAATTGTCTTTTCCTCCCAATGTCTCCTTTAAACAATTATTCGGAGATAATGAGAAATTAGCGATGCGACTCTGATGTATGCTGAATAAAATAACTTACTTGAATCCTATCGCACTATATCTTTACGTCCATATATTTAAAAGAAATCAAATTATTATTAAAAGATGGTTTCTTCGACACAATTGGTTTCTTTATTGAGTAAAAATTCACGACGTTTCGATCATGGTCCTTATCAAGTGAGATTCATATCGCTTACATCAAGTAGGAACGCATAATAAAATCTTTAGTTGACATTATACCCAAACTTTTAGACTCTGACGTAGTTTGGGCACAATGTCAACTAAAGATTTTATTGTGCGTTTCTATTTGATGTAAGCGATATGAATCTCACTTGATAAGGACCAAAACCCATGATCGAAACGTCGTGAATTTTTACTCAATAAAGAAACCAATTGTGTCGAAGAAACCATTTTTTAATTGTTAATCATTTTTGGCGAAGAAAAGTTATTTTATATTATCAAATTATTATACTAAATTATCTCACGAATGTAATTAACGCGTGATACGATTAATCACGAAGTGATTTCTTCTTAAAATAGGTATAAGGGCCAGATAAACTCGATCTAAATTTATTCCCCTGCAATACGGGGCACTTCAACGTCGTATATCTGATGAATAAGATATCGTCGCTCTACTACGTCGTTTGCAGCTTCGATAGTGCAGCACATGGCGGATGTCATGTATTCGCAGACAAGGTGAAGAAGTGATGCGTGTTTGCAACGAACATATATATAGGCTTGCCTGTACCGAGCACCTGGAAATCCGCGTGTCTCATGTATGCCGGATTTTTCGGTCCCACCGGAAATAGCTTCCCTACATCAGGCACGGTGGGCAAGTTTCCAGACAAGTGCGATAAAGCTTTTTCCCTCCACGAGTTTTATGCGACGGATATTGTGTTTCCGCCCTCGCATCTGCAATTCCCGATTTTCTGACTCTCACTCGGAAAGCTTCTCGCTGCCCTCCTTTGACAATTTTATTATGAAAGTCTCAAACCACTCTTGCGGAAATGCATTGCGGAGTGAAGGCGCAAAGACGTGCTCAGCTGGAGCGAGGCTGGCTACCTCCGGGGAAATTGCGAGTAAGCAATTAATTTCGCAAGATAATTCGACACTCCGTGTTTCGGTTTACCGCTTTTCGCATATATTCGGTTTGTTGCGGATGATGGAATTGAAATTTATATATACGAATAACGCGCGCGCGCGATGTACACATTTGCCGCTACAATTATTTCACATAATAAAAGCTTTAAACGAAATCGATAAACGCTATCCAAATTTCCTTTCCCCTAATATGAAAACTTTAAAAATGACAAAACGATTTTACAGAGAATAGATTTCTCTAGAGTTAAGATCGTTTGACTTCCTCCATGTCTAGTATTTGAACTGTCGTTTCACGTGAAAGAGTTACGAGTCCTAAAAATCCTGCAGAGAAGAAGTTTCGACAAAAGTAAATCATAATGTTGAAATTCGGTGAAGAGGCCAATTTACGTTGTATGCGCTTGAAAGGAAAATCAGATGGTGGAGCTGGCTCGGATGCAAATTGGCTCGGAGTTACGGGCGAAGTTACATCATGATAATCGAAATTAAAATTTTAATTTCGAAGCGAAGGACACTTCGACATTCTTAGCCGCGTAATTATCTCTCTTGATGTGGGTTACCCTGAACTAACTTTCAAGGCGAGTCGTCGTAGGCTTCGTTTTAATCGCTGCTTAATCACTGTTTCGAGATAACTTCGAAATTTACCCGCGAGATGCCCAGCGTTTGAAAATCCTCCACATTTAATGTTAGTTTCGAGGGATTCGTTGATCCTCATAATACCATCAGACGTCGCTGTAGACAATTAAACATTTATTACGGGACTGTCGTCTGTCGCAGACAGCGAGAACTCGCGTATAAATGCGAATATAATACAGTACGCATGTATGGCCCGAGGGAACGTTTCAATGTTTCGCGTTTGCGTAATCAGTGTAGCAGCCAGTAATGCAGTCAGTATTAACTTCGTAACTTCGCATTCCAACAAGACTAATTCTAGATACAGCTTTCGAACTTTGGCTCTTGTTGGAAGCCTTCTCGATTCGAACTTCCTTCCTTTGTATCGCGTAACACAAAGGTACCAATATCATACCGCAAATAATATGATAAGTTCATATTGCTCCGATACTTCCTCATTGATAATTGAAGTCTATCGATTCAATTTATTTATACGTTATATAACTAAACTCAATCTCTGTTTTCGCAAGTATATCGTAAATATAATATATATTTTTTCATATCTTTATTGTTTCTTCGATCATAATAGAAAGAGGATCTGATTGAATACTTTGCTTTTAGCAGACGTGGTTAAAATTCATGTAAGGTAATTGGGGGAAGACGCTAAACACACACACACACACATTTTGTATTTAATTTATAAAAAAAATAATATATATATTTCTATATGAATACAAATAAATGTATTTGTTATTTAAAGAATACAGGATTAGAAAACACTATAAAATGAATATAAAGTAATATTATAGTTAACTTATAAACTTATAAACGAAGGAGTTTCTTGGGGAGAAGATGCTCCATTTGGCATCTTCTCCCCAATTACCTTATATCTGATATTAATTTGTTTGTGTTTACTTATCGCAAAAGTTGGGTTTATAAATGATGAATTTGATTATTGAAAGAAACGATCTGTGTAGGCTTGGCATTATTTTACGATTTAACTTGGAAACCTTCCCTTGTCAGGTACAAAATATTCGAATTTTGTGCAATTTCGTGTCTTAGTTCCAACGCTCGTTGCTACGCTCGTAGGTAGGTTCGCTTCGGTTGCGACAAAATCGATCTAGTCATTTTAAAAAATAACATCACGAACGGCTTTTAGATTGATAGAGAAACGTTTCGCGACGGGTAATCGGTCGCGTTTCGACTCCGCCCATGTGCCTTAGCTTTCATCCCGCACCCGGGTACTCATCCCCGAGCTAAATTAGGTTCGTCTGCTCAAACGGCAGCCGCTCCTGATGGAGGAGGGTCATACTCAATGTCGACAGTAGTTCGCCGGTGTAGTTGCAGTGCGCCGCCGTCGTCGAGGGTGGCTATAGCTACCTATCAAGCGAGCACATGCTTGCAACGGCACGTTTCGGCGACGGCAATTTTGTGATGTTGCAGAAATTGTATAGTTGCGTTTTAGCTCGAGTATCAAGTTATCTCAAATTCCTTTGCGCAATTTTCCTGAAGACTTTACCGCGAAGATAAATACACGAAAAGATATGAATTTAATAGTCAATACAATCCCACTCAAAATTCCTCTTATTTTCCCAAGCTCGTCTACGTTCTATTCGAAAAATTCAATTTTGAATTAATTTTGTGATAATATTCAACAATTGTTCAAACGATCTGATGGATATCGAGCGAGACTGCAGATATATTGCTCGATATCCATCAGATCGTTTGAACAATTGTTGAATATTATCACAAAATTAATTCAAAATTGAATTTTTCGAATAGAACGTAGACGAGCTCGGGAAAATAAGAGGAATTTTGAGTGGGATTGTTGGTTATCGCGAAATTATTAAAAGCAATCAAAAAATCTGAAAATTAAAACTAGGAAAACTAGAAAATTTGCTCTCTTTGTCGTTAGAATATTTGAAGACCCGGGGGGGGGGCAAGGAATGTCAGTTTTATTAAAAATGGATATGGTCGTTATTTTGTAGCGTTTAAGAGATACTACAAACTAATGTACATCTTTTAAATACTTAAAAAGTAAGATTATAAAAACTGTCTTAATCAATGAAAAAATGAAGGTAGAACATTCGGGTATAACAAGGGGGAATAACAAACTTTAAAATTCATTTTACTCAAAAAGTATAAAACTGACATTCCTTGCTTTTCCCCCCGCGTCTTCATTTAATCTCGCTTGTGTCAGCATAGATTTAAGTTTATTTTGTTTTTTTCCCTATCTAGATAGTTAAGAATAGATTAGTACAAATTGCAGATATATCAGTGAAAATCGAGAAAGGACAATTGCGGTATCGGAAAATCTAAGACCGAGCTTGGTCGCGCACCGCAGATACGCAATTTTCTCGGCTACCGATTTCGCTCGACGTGATTAGATCACAGGGAGAAATAAAAAGTCCAGAAATAAAAAGCTTTATCTCGCTTGCGAAAAGTTTTTTTACGTTCTGAAGGATGAAACGGAATTAAAGTCACGATATCGTCTCGTTTTCTTGTTACAGCAGAACAAGGAGCAAGTGCACGTAATGGATATGCTGAAAATTGCGTTATAAATTGTCGTTCGGCATTCTCGTGTGTACATACGGTATACGCAGTACATGTACAGAATGCCTCGGGCATTCAAATTTTCGCGTCGCGTGATTTTCCCTACATCGCTGCACATTTATCCGCGTTCACGCGTCAAATTTTGAACGAGCAGGAAACGAGAGAACGGAAAATTGCAGCCGGAGAGGAATTGTTGCGGGGCGTATCGCGCGTGCGGTCTTCTTAAATTTCGCCCGTTGACGTTGCCAGTCGCGCGACTCGCCCCGATACGCTTGACAAATGTTGCGGCCCACCACGGCGCAATCTTTTTCTGAGTGGTAAAGCTACGAGCTTTGTACACCTTACAGTGACAAATGGCCCCAATAAGGAAACTGTAAGGCGCACTTGTCGGCAACCCCCCTGCGGTCGCGATGCGGCAAATTGCGATTGCCTGTTTCCGTTACGGCGGCACACGAATGAATTCGCGATAGAAAATGCCGGGGACCATTCAGCGTTAATGCCGTCAATGGCCATTCGGGAACAATAAATAGAATGCAATAACATTTTACATCATTAATCGCGGCACGTGCGGAACCGTGACCGTGAACGCTTGCTATCGCAGCCTTTAATGATGTCCCGGCGCGGAACGATGTAATAATTTAATATATATATTTAACTTTCTTTTAATTAACGCCACACCGACGAACTTCAATTACCATTGCTCTGTTTACAGTCCAATTACAATTTGTTTTCACAATTGGCGTTGCATAAAAGTAGAAATTATCGCCCTTTAAATTTTTAAAATGCCGCCTCGTGTCTTCGTATAAATTATATAACATTCAAATTCACTTCTTTCAGTGTCATATTGAAAACTTTGACAAGAAATATCTTTTCGAGAGATAAATCAGTGATTACAGCTTCACACACGAGTGAGAAGTATAGAGTACACTTCCTTTACGACGTAATCGTGGAAAAAGATACATAATGTATGAGGCAATCGGGAGTGTGTTTGAACGTGTAAATGTAGAACTAACTATCCTAAAATAATCAGCTCGTCTGTAACCGACATCAGGAGATCCTTTGTCACGCAATTGCGGTTGCTGGCTGTCCCATTCATGATTCTACCGTCGCCCTTATTGCCGATGCAAGCGACTACGTCTCTCCATTTCTACTCCGCCGACTCTATCATCGCGCCATCCTCGCCACCAAGATACGCACGTCTCTTATCGCGTGACCTTTTGATCGTCTCTGATCAAAAGATCATCTTCCTCCGATGCCACTCTGTATTCATGGTCGAGGTTTAAGCAGCGGAACTGACTCGCGTATGCGACGAACGTGGAAAAATATTTTCAAAAATCTGAATCGAGTTTGTTTGCATCCGGATTTCGAGAAGAGACGGCGCGTTTTGTCGAATCCCCTTTAGCGAATCGGAGAGCACTGACGATTTTATACGATGGAATTATAATCCATCGTAATCCACTCTCAAAAAAGTCGTGTAAAAGGTTGACGCTTTTTCGCGATGCTGATTGATTTTCTCATTGCGCTTACTTCGTGAGCAGCTGTTATCGCGGAAATCGCATAATTTTACAGTTTACATATTTATCACATATATAGGTATAGCTGCATCGTGGATAAGAAAGTTACAAGTTGTATGAAAATAATTTCCTTAATATTTTCTCTCTTTGGAATATATTGTTTATTAAGTATTGAAGATGTAAGTAATTTTATTCATGTCACACGTAATACGAAGTAGACAGAATAGCAAATACGAAATATATTAAATCATTTTTACGAACGCTTGGACTATTGTTTAAAAATAAATAAGAACAAATAGCGCGCGCGTCTGTATGTCTAGTATAGGGCAAAAACGCGCGTGACGTACGACAAATTCTCATCGTTCTTTAGAATTTTTCGTTCTTGGACGTTAAAAATGTTATTGTTATTGGATAAATTTCATAACTATGTTCCGTAGTTTGTCCAAATATATAAGATAATATAAAGCATGTTATTATTACCACTAAAAACAAATTTGGACAACGTACGTCTGTACGTCACGATCACTTTCATTCAACGTACGAGTTTTCTTTTAGTGGTAATAATAACATGGTTTATATAGTTTATATTATCTTATATATTTCGACAAACCACGAAGGATAGTTATGAAATTTTCCAATAACAATAACATTTATAACGTCCAAGAACGAAAAATTGTAAGAACGATGAGAATTTGTTCGTACGTCACGCGCGTTTTTGCCTTATACTATTCTGCAAATAGCCACTTTTTATTCGAGAACAGTTATTACAAACTCTGTGACCTGCAGGTCAAACGCCTTCTTTTAAGTAAATACCAAAAATACGCGCCAAAAACGGTTTCCAGAATTTCGAAATTTTCATTTTATTTTGCACAACTTTGACACCCTGAATTTTTAAACGAAGCAGTTTAGGACACATGTTTATAGGACCTTTTTTTCTTAAAATAAACCAAGGAATATCCCCTTCAAGTTTGTCTACTTACTTAGGAAACACCCTGTATAAAATTTCGCCAATAGGCACACCAAAGTAAAGGAATGTAAGGAGAAAGAATAAATTGTACGGGATTTATAAAAGAAGTAGGTAATAAATTATAAGCAGTATAAGTAAGTTGCAGTATAAATAAATTATATATAAATGAGGGTAAACAGGGGTAAGCGACTAAACATATAAAAGACCGTGTTAGATAAGATAGAAGTAAAAGAAATAAGGAGAGAAAGTTGGTAGGGTGATGTAGGGTGACACCTGAACGATTAGATGGTAGATTTTAGCTAGTCAAATAATTATAAGGGATGAATGAGTATGTGTGGTTAAGGCACATTTGTAAACCAAGTCTCTTCTTGGCATATAAGCTGAAGTAAATAAATACATACATATAAAATTTCGCCACTTGTCATAATTTTTCGATTTTCAATTTTCAATATTCGGCAATTTCTTATCTAACTTTGTTACGCGGGTTTCCGAAAGATTCAAAGTATCGCTTGTTTACGATTACGGCGTGTCTGACAATACTGAGTTGTGCTGTTGCTCGCCGACGCGAAAAGGGAGGCAATCAATCGTGGCATACAATCCAATTCCGTCTGCCACTATTATCGATAGTGCAATGGGACGAGAATCGTGGCGAGAGAACGCCCCGAGCAAAGATGGAAATTTATGACAAATCGATCAGCAAGTGAAACATGATCGACGCTGTTTAATGCAAATAATTTATGCATCTTCTTTTCTGCGCGGATATCTCTTCGATATTTATCTCTCGGATTTTATGCATAAACGTACGGCAGTATTTGGCAACAGAGCTTCTCGGGAAGAAAAGATTTATCACTTTTCCCAAATTCCACTTTAATGGTGGATTGTTTTACTAATCGACATTTTATTAATTGACACGTAGCCGATGTATATCTAAGAGCCATTATCAAACTTCGGATCACGTAGGCGTAACCGGAGTGAAATCATATTTCTTTCCCGCGCGGAAATTACGTAGCTCATGGATTATGAAGACAAGCCGCGTCGCGTTGGCAGCTCATTACTGAAGTGAAACCAATTAGTCTTAATTACCCAGTATTATATAGTTCGTCTCTGAATTCACACATTAATTTCAATGCGGCGGCTTAAGATTCACATGTTGTCGCATGTGACGAATTGTATGAACAAAGTGAAGAGATGCAAAAAAACATGTTGACAGCCAACTGCGGAATAACATTTTGACAGCAGATGCAAAGTATAACGTTAAAAACACGATGAAGTGCAGTATTTTCGCGAGGAATGTTTTCAGTCTTTCGATCAGAGCGAGCGATATTTAAATCCCTTGAGCGACGTTTATTTAGCCGGGAGTGCTGTTAAATTTCACATCACCCGCGGTCGCGGATCCGTATCGATGATAATCTCCTTTCCGAAGGAAAACGGAGCACCCTGGCAATCCAGGGGATGAAAATAGATGCGACTATAAATATTGTAAAAACAGTATAAATATGTAAATCGAGCATTCTTTCCCAGCGAAGTATTGAAAAGATCGCGGTTACCTCTTTCGAAATTGACGTTGTCTTTATACGTAATGGATGATCCATTGTCGTGATTCATTTCCATTATCGTAATCACGCACAATTATTTACGCCATATGACGAAAATTTCAGCCGAAGTAATCTGCGAAATTTGTCCATTCTTTCTACAAGCAATTTAGTCCGAATAATATGCACGACAAACAAACATTGGGAGGGTAAGGGATTTGCAGATTGCACAAACAAGTAAATTAAAGGGATGGCTCGCGTATGCACATTCAACCGTGAATAAGCTAATTTTCGTATCGCATTACGACCGTCAAAAGTCGGGTGAAATTTTCCGAATTATCTGTCGTGCACAGACGACAAATACGCAAACGAGGTACACCAGGCGTTTGATTATAATTTTGCGGTATGCATATATAAAGGGGGAGGGAAAGACAGACAGAATAAGGTCTGTCCAGAAAAAAATACACATCAACCGGTCGCAATTCTACTATTTGTAATGGTATGCTTTGTAAATTTTAACCCGCAATTTTCTGCATGATTAGTCGGGCAGCAAATCGCGCTTCCGAATTGGCAATGTTATTGTTCAATTAAAAGTGCATGGATCACAAAATAAATTTATTTGCTAATTGGAGTATCCCCCCCTCTTTCTCTTTCTCTTTCTCGCCTTTTTCTCTTTCAACGTTTTATTCCTTTTACGAAAGGGGAATTTGCACGAAGTTTTATCTGAGGCTTTCCTCACTGGACCGATCAATTCTCCGTGTCTTCTCCGCGTTTGCGTGAGGAAAACCCGTTAGACTTAAACGCTCTCGAACGCGCTAAACAGTAACATGCCCTGTGCATACTTAGTATTGGAACGCGATTGACACTACCGATTGCACATGATACACACGCTTTCTGCAAATAAACATCCGAGTACGTGACAATGTAGCACAATCGGGAGCGAATGCGCGTTAGCTCTCCGCCACTCGATAACGCTGTATTACTTTGCGTGGGTGCTTAGATAATGACAATGCCACTACAACACAATCAGTTGACATTAGACTTGATATCGTGATATTATGGCTTACTGCGTGGATTAATTAATCAACATATTAATGCCGCATCATATCAATTTGCATTGATATCAATTTGAGTTGATTATTGCGATAGCGCTCACGAGCGCAACATGATATTTATTTGGCCGCAATGCAAACTTTCGGATAGAATTTCCCAGCTAGCGATAGTCGACAAATAGCAATAATTGATATCACGGAGGAATTTTACATACGAGAGTTCTTATTTTGGTTTCAGGAATATACCTTGCGATTCCTATGCGGCGTATTCATGAAGTGATAGATTGCTGAGTCGCGCAATGCATACCGACGCTCTATTTCCGCAAAGCGCAGGACTGCACGAGATTAGTCGAGTAGCGCATAAGTATGTGTGTGTGTGTGTACATATATTTGTGTGCACTCTGCGACCTCGCGTAATTTGTAGTGGGAATCAGCACAAATTACGTGCATTTTCAAGTAGGTGAGAAACCTCATCGCGAAAATCCAACAACGTGTCGTGCATTACACCCGTGTATTTAACCGGGCGTGACAGAGGGTTTGCGCAAACGTAACACGTGCACGTGCACACACAGACACACAGACACATAGGTATGTGGGGCGCGGGCGCATCTCCACCGTCACGCATACGGTACCGCATTTACGTCGCGTCAACGTGCATAACGGCGACCGTGCCTCTCGCACGAGTGCAGCGGATGGCCCTGACCTCGATTTCATTAAGCAGAGGATACGCTATTAGACGATAAAACGATGAGTGCAGGGTGCAGCGGGAAGAATGATGGGAGGGGGGGAGGGCGGGAGGAAGTTGTATCAAGTTAGAATGTGGCTGCAATCATTAATATCGAATTTTAAGAGGAACGGAGGAAATATAGCGTTGGAAAAAACGTACAAGCGTATACGATACGCAGACATCGCGAAAATGTTGTATGCCGTATGTAGGAGATAACTTCTTTTTCCCTATGCTCTTTTTTCTCCCCTCTTCTCTTTGTAGCAATGTGCAATCCGATGATCGTAAAAATTACTCGGTCGCGGGTGGCCGGGCGGATTGCAGCGAGTCAGCGATACACATGGAAATCAATAGCGGTGTATTCGAGGCGGAGTATATAATTTTTCCGCCACGCTTTATCACGCACGTAGAATCTATCGTGGAGAACACTTGCAGTATCGGGGCGAATGCGGGTTAAGAGCGCTGCAAGTTTTAATGTCGACAAAAAAAATTCAACGTACGTACGTGAGCGCTATTATTGCGAGCGTTTGCAAGAGTACCTTGCAAATTAAAATGAAAAGGAGAAACGAGAAATATATTGATTCCCATAATACCTGGTGAAAGAGACAATGTTATAATTGTGCTACGTTACATCGTCATGTTTTTAAATATTCTATTCAAAAAGGCTAGATAAAATAATCCCCTGGAAGTAAAGATAAGTGCAGCACGTTGCGTAATACGTTAGATCTCCTGTTTTTTCATATCCTTCGACATTTTATGTCTGACCTAGTCTTCGTTTCGCAGGAAGCGTCCATTAGGGAATAAAACGATGGGCGCGATGGAACGAAGAGAGTGGGTCACGTCGAGTCAAAGTTAAAATGTATCTATTAATCTTAAAATATGAACGACTGAACAGTTTGCAAATACACATCTGTGACGTCGTACAGACGAATTTTTTAAACGGAATTTAACGCTATTTCACGTTACTCGCGTTTCCAAAAACTTCACGAGTCTCATCTATATATGCAGTCACCTACAAACGTAATTTTGTAATTGCAGCTACCCGACGCTGTATAATTTATAAATTGATTATCGCAGCAGCGTTCAGGATGGCCTGTAAAAAGCATCCAGCAAGCACAAAGATAAATATTATTTTCTTTATAAATGCGGCACGTGGGAGCCTCAGATATTTGCATAAATACATCCCTCATTTCTCTCGGCGGTTAAAAACGCGCGGTGGTATTCGCTAAGTAGCGTCAGGCAACAAAGGGTTAAATTGGAGCGGAAAACGGAAGCTCTCGATGTACGCGCGACGGGGCGGAAGTACGGCATTCGTAGCGCGAAGTGTGCTTAATGCACCGCGACAGGTGCACCCCCGCGTGATTGCTTATTTCTTCGGTAAATAGTTGGCCAATTTGCATACTGCCCCCGGAGTTAGTTAAATCCGCCAAGGTAACTTCCAGGCATCCATAATTGCGCTCGAATACTACGGCATGCGCGGGCGAAGATAACATAATTTACCGTCTGCCCAAGTCCTCAAACTCAGGAGGATCCATTCACGGCCAGGCCGGGATAATCACGAGTGATTTAGGGCAGTTGCCGACATGAAACGTGAACGCGTTCTCATTATCGATAAGAGACACGAAGATCCGCCAATTTCGAGTTCTAAATATAATATCCGCTTTAATGCACGTTGGTTCTGCGCTATATCATAGCCGGACGAAGTAATAAGGCAGGCTTCATTATATCTCTACCGGTTTTTTTCCAACATCCCCGCGCTGCTCATTTACGTTACCTGTCCGATCTTATGTAGGCGCTCTCGAGTTTGCGCGTCTCGTATAGCACGTGCTATATTACCTCTTCGATCTACCTGCACCCACGCCGTATCCGTACGATTTCCGCGAGAGAAATGTGGAGCCGGAACAAACGACGGGGAGGCGGCCGCTCGTTCTTTACGATCTTCATCGCGCTCCCGCATGCTTCTTCCGCATTTTTCTTCCCGTTATTTTTCCGACGTTACAAATCCGCCTATATATGTAAAGATTATGCAGCAGAAAACTTAGATACCTCGAATAATTCGAGTACGTAAGCTAATCATGATGGACGTGACGCCATATGTCTTCCGCGGCTCGAGATCTGATTATTAACGAAAGATTTTGCAAGCAACGAGCGTTATATAAATCATACGACGAATTTTTCTCACACATACGATACACCGATAGCGTTGTTGCGGATAACAGTAAAAATTCTATCGGGGTTTTCAATTGTTATCCCGCAGCTTCATAATACGCTTTCGTTCACGGTCGATTTGTTCGGGCATGATATGAAATTTTTAAACGACACTTTCGCAAAATCGGCTTTTCGCACACCGGAGGTAAAACGATCCGAGGGAAAATTTGAGGGGTATCCTTCGTCACTGTCCCGGACGAGATGAAGAGGGGTGCGCTGATAAAACCTGAGCACGGAAAAACCTTTGATCTGCGTGCGAACTGGAACACTCGGGCAGCACGTTGAAGCCGGCGTAACTATTATTAGATTGCCCTAACTGCTGATTAGATTTAACCAACTGCCGCACTATCATACCCGGAATTACGAAGCGTAGGATTGCTTACATTTGCATATTTTCCCGAAATTGCAGTCACGGCACGTCGAAATCGTAAATACGTATCTTTCTCGATACGTGATGCGTTTGAGTTGCAAGCCGCCGCAATTCGCACGTATCGCTTCGCTCGCATGTCAACCACGCTTTACAGTTATCAAGAATTCATGACGCGACGGTCACTAGAGAGGAATATCGACGAATTATCTAATTTCCGGAAACTGCTTTGGGTTATTTCGGGTCGAAATTAATTAGCCGACGGTCTCCGTCGTTAATTGGATATTAAAGCTTGAGAGAAGTCATCAGTCAAATTCGCAAATTGCGAAAGTTAAATTTGTCCACTTTATAGTTTGTGAAATAATTGATGAACGATAGAATAAATCATCTCGAAATAAATCCGTCCTGCTGAAAATATCCATCGCGGTGACGACGACGCGTCGAGAAATCTACGAGTGTCGCAAAATTTCATGAATTAGATAAATACAAAATTTAAGACGGTAGTACTTAAATTTAGATACCGAAGGATATTGTTTAAATAAAGATACTGAAGAATGTGTGGGACCGGCGGATTAAATGAGAAATATAGGATGTTGCCTTGGGTCTTACGCATGTATCTACATTAGAGTGGGCTTTATGAATATTCAAAGCCAAGCTGCCATGGAATATTAATATTGCGGACGAAATGAAACTGCCGTTTCCTCCGCCGTGCTCGGTGGATTGTTCGTTAATTTTGCGATTAAATGTCTGAACAATTTGAGCGCTCACAAAGATTAATAGAGACTTCGGCGTGCTGTTCGATAAGCTGGAGCCGGGCCAATTTGTTGCCGATTGAATTGCGTTCAATAGCGGGTCGGCTTGTTTACCGATCTCGAGTGGATAAGGTTCGGCCGATGTACAGAAAGCCATTCAGGGCGTATCTATATAGGATGATAGAATCTATATAGTAGATAGATGCATGCATCGCATTTAAAGCTATTGTCCTCGGAAATACACAAAGCCTCTTCTTGATGACACTAACGAACTACGTCGTCGCTTCTAAAGGTTCTTTTTTCGCTTGATCGATTGCGATTTCGTTAGCCTCATCCTTCTTTCCCTTGGCACGAAGCTAACAAAATCTATTCGATGCCTCGGGCCAACAGATTATAGCGATAATGTGATTTCGATCGCTGTCAGTAGAGATGTATCAGATAATCACTAACGGCGCGTAAAGATTCTTTGGCGTAAAGGCGATAGATCGAAAGTAATTTAAAGATTAAAGAACGATGAAAGAGAAAAGTCGTGCAAAGTAAATAAGCAATTTTGTACCGCATTATGTATCTACTTCTTTTTGTTATCACAAATCAGTTGAGACAGCTTCAAGCACCTAATTTGAAAACATCTTTTCCGGAAGTACATTCGTTCTTCCACTTCTACGTCTCTCTTTTTCTCTTTCTTCTCTGCACGCGCTAATCATAGAAATCATCAGTCAGTCGGCGAAATTAACGGGCAAGTACTCACCTTTTTTCCTTTCGTTGCTGCTTCTTCTTCTTGAAGGCTTTCTTTACTCTTAGAAGCAGAAAAGCGGCGCGATCGATGGTCAGGCCTGGTGAAGCCTTGTCGCCGCTCGACATCCTGCGTCCTAATCCTTCCAACACCTGCAAACATAGTCGAGAATATAATTAATCTTCTAATGTCACAATTTGTCTAATTCGAGAAATTTTTTTTCAAAATGAATTGTTAATCCTACAAACACTGTTTTGAATTACGGTTAATGAAATGTACACTGAAAAAAATATCTGTGAAATTACATGATTATGCTGGGTTTTTTTCCGACCCAGCATTGCAGATTATATGTAATTTCACATGAAAATACCGCTAAATATCGCTAAATTTAAAACTACAAGTGATTTTTGCATAAAAATAGTAATTTTACCTATATTTTACTATTAATATGTATTTTCACTTTAAAAAATCTGGAAAAAAATTAAAGTAATAATTAGGTAATTTTCCGGTTTTGAACAAGTAATTTCCATGTAAAAATACCTGGATTTTTTTCACTATAGAAGAAAGAATTTAGATAAATGGATATAAATATAAAGGACTCTTGACAATCAAAATAACAAAATAAAGAAGGGCATATAAGAGTCGAAGCGCGGAACTTGGTATGCAGAAATAGTATCATAAATAATGTCAATTTAATAAAACGAAAGGATATATTATAAAACGTAATGTGTGTGCGTGTGCGTGTGTACGTAATGTATGTTTTATAATAATTTAATGTACGCCCGGGAAAAAATTTTCATATATGAACATATATGAACATATATAATTATATATGAAATTTGTCCATACATGTTTTCCTTCTCTTGTATAATCACTATTCGTATATATATATATATATATATATATATAAGAAAAATAATAATAAAAAGAATTTAAAAATAGTTAAAAGGATAATTTCCGCAATGTTTTTTAAAAAGAAAAGTAAAGTTTGAGGTAATGAAAAAAAATTGCCCATATATAATCATATATGATTATATGTATATGGGCAATTTTTTCAACTTTACTTTTCTTATTAAAAAACATTGGGGAAATTATCCTTTTAATTATTTTTAAATTCTTTTTATTATTATTTTTCTTATATATATACGAATAGAGATTATACAAGAGAACGAAAACATGTATGGACAAATTTCATGTATAATTATATATGTTTATACATGTTTATATATGAAAATTTTTTCCCGGGCGTAATGTACGTTTTATAATATATATCTTTCCGTTTTATTAAATTGACATTATTTACGACACTATTTCTGCGCGCCAAGTTTTGCGCTTCGACTCTTATATGCTCTTTTGATGGTTTTTATTTTGTTATTTAGATAAATGGAGAATCTTTTTGCGAGGTCAGAGATGCG
>NJRP01000020.1:715035-752678 GCA_003063835.1 Aphaenogaster floridana | reverse complement strand
TCTTTTGATGGTTTTTATTTTGTTATTTAGATAAATGGAGAATCTTTTTGCGAGGTCAGAGATGCGTTGGCCAATCCCTTTGGTTGTGTTTGCCATCAGATACCGAATATCGATTGCAACGTATATACATCATATATGCATTGCGAATGGACGTCCCTTATGGGTAAATTTGTGGATCGATTATTAGTTCTGCATCTCGATCACTGAGCATTTCCCGGTAGCAGTTATTTAGTGCTGTTCCGGCTACCGGCTTCTGCCACTATTACTTCAGTAATCTATCTATTTGCTCGCGTTAATGCGCTTCGCCGCACATGCCTAATTCAATTAGAGAACGACGTGCCGAATTCTTCGAGTTTCACCGAGTTTAAGCCAAATTGCAATTACAATTCATGCGTAATGATGAACACGTTATTGATGGTTTAAATTGAAGAGGTATATGTAGGGTGTCCTGTAAAGCGTATTACGCCGTGAGTCCGTAATAACGCTCAAGGGCAGATTCCTGAAATTATTTCGAGACAAACATCCTCATTCCAAAATGTCGAGATTATAATAATTTTTGAGTTAAAAACATTAAAGTCAGCGATTCAGGATGCATAAAAATTTTAGGTGTATAAACATTAGATATTATTATCATTATCTGTATAAAGAATGCGTTTAGGCGAATATCAATGAAAGCAATTTCATTGTATTTCTATATGCAATTTTTATATTAATATTGACAAGCGGAGCGAACAGCTTTCGGTTTTAGCACTGTGTGTTGTACCATACTTGCGCACGCGAATTTTAGGCAACATGATTTAACTTTAAATATTTATAACTCATAAACTATTACAGCCTTGACATTTTAGTGTTAGAATTTTCGCCTTAAAATAATCTCCGGAAGCTGTCCTTAAGCGTTACGGTCTCTACGGGACACTGTGTAACGTGTCGCAGTAAAGATAGCGCTTTCGTTAAGAAAGATATTTCATTATAAAAGATTGTTTACCAAACATTTTAAAGTAATGCAAATCGCTGTAAGTCCTTAATTTTGCGCAAACTGCCGCGAGCAGTGTGCGATTCGCTCGCGTGAATGAGCCTTAATGAGCGGAAGAGCGTCGCACACAGCTTATTACCGCGACTAACATAATTTACACATCCTTAGCATTAACCCGGGTAAATTTTTCGCAATAAGGTCGAAAGTCATTATAAGCTCGTTCTTGCGCTGAAAGGATTAAATTCCATTACGGAATCCGTTGCTATTTATCGATCTCTCGCCCGAGTGATCAAAGTGGATTGGTTAGGTAACATGTAACTAGCTCCGACGCTCAAAGCAAAAGCCGCCTTTATATTAAAACACATAACCGGGCTAAAATTAGCCGGAATTTGCATTTAGTTGGAAATTATAAAACGTGGGCAGTGCGCGCTATTGATTGCCCGTAAAATTGATGTTAATACACCGGAGTTAACGTCACTATTTTGCTCCGCGTGTGACATTAACTTGCTGTCGACAAGAGGCCACGGCGGCGATGCAGTTAATTAAAACGAATAATTTAATTTCTCGCTGTTGTAAAAAATAGTTTTTGCGCCGCGTGTTCCCGGGAACGCGTTATATACGAGGTATAAGCGGATTGTTCCGACGTCAATAAGCAATACTCTTTGCGCTGATGGCTGACACACACGAGAGGAGGCACTCCTCTTTCATCTTTTTACCGTGAGATACAGCGCACAAACAATGGCACAGATGTTCTCTTCGAAAATATATTGGTCAGTACTCCCGATCACGTCCACTTTAAGTTCTATTTACCGTTCGAAGAATTTCTAATATTAGCTCTCGTGTCTCGGCGTGTTACGCGAGGTTTTCCGGTATCGACGTAATGTCTCGCGCGACGATTAATTCGGCTTGGACTTTGCCGTTCAATCGCCATAAATTGCTCTAAGCCCGCTCTTAACGCGCCGGCATTTGCGTGTGATTTTAGACCAGGTTTGGAGTGGGTCGAAATAAATCGGCCTGTATATGCGATAGTATTGACAAGAAGATATAGCGCGCGCGCAGACAATGATTGATGCTGCGACTTCTAACCCTCCAGCTTTTTTGGGAATTGAGGTCAGGACGCTACGTTCCCTCCGCTGTGCCTCCGATATATTGTAGCAGTGGTATAGTTTATTATTATTTGCGTTTCGTATATATCGATTCGATGATTATGTCACGTGAGAAGTAAACATTGTAGAACGTCGATAGATTGCAATCTCGGTTATTGCGGTGCGACGATTTGAATACAGATTGCAAGCCGGAGTCGGAGTTTTGTGCAAATCATTTTCTTTGTATAAAACTTTCATTGCATCACGACACAACAGATACACGTAGAATTAAACGCACGAAGAGGTTTTTAAACAAATTTTTCGCATATTGCGTTGCCGTATATTTAACGAAGAGGAGATTGTTGTATTTGCGGCTACAGTCGCTATTTATAGACACGATGCGTTTTATATTTTTTTTTATAGTCTAACAATGTGTCAATCTTTACTGGCTGATGAGTCACTATGGCGTGGTGACTGTGTATTCTATTCCGATCAGGAAAAAGAATAGGAGAATGCGTCACATAAAATTTCGCCCTTTAAAATAGTCAATGTACCGTCGAGCGACATCGCGATTCGTTTGTTCCAAATGGAGAACCTTTGTTCGTTTATTGCCTTCGCCAACCAGAATCTCTTTGGAGTTTTATCGATCCACCAAGAATTATGCATGCTTTTGAATACCGCTTATTGTTCGCATCGACTATCGGCATTCACAATAGACGAAAGCGTAACACGCCGAAGCGGAGTGTAGGAAATTAGAGGTGAAATCCGCTTTGCCGTGCAATCCGTTTTCCAAAACTTACGCGAATTTCGAAATGAATTTCATTGCTAATCACGTCGAGAAGTTTCCGTTCTTCGATCGGCCTCCTAATTTCGTCAGAAGTGCAGCGCGGATAACAAGAATTGCTGGAACTGAAGAAAAGTTAGGCAATAAATGGAGG
Organism: Aphaenogaster floridana; assembly: GCA_003063835.1. Classification (NCBI taxonomy): domain Eukaryota; kingdom Metazoa; phylum Arthropoda; class Insecta; order Hymenoptera; family Formicidae; genus Aphaenogaster; species Aphaenogaster floridana. The sequence continues at coordinate 749,682 of NJRP01000020.1, read as the reverse complement.
TCTCAGTTTGATACAATTACGGGCGACAGGCTTTTAGGTAAGTTTCACCGGAACATTTTCCCCTATCTAGATATCATTAATTACGTTACAATCTCTTTGTCTGTTATATTTCTCGATGTAATAAAACGCAACTGAAATAATTCTATCTCGCACCGATTAAATTCATAATATACGTTTACACGTAATTTAGCGTACAGCGTGAAAAAAATTATAATTACACTGTAGAAGAACGGACAATCTTCTCTACTTATGCAGGATATTTTTTTAAAAATTTACTTTTTATTTTTGTAACGTCGTGCTTTGTTGGTTACGGGGGGGGATTATCAACGTCGAGCGCAAATAGGGTATCGCGAGATCTCGAAACGAAGCCAATCAGCATTCAATCTCAGCAACGATTGACCTTGCGATCAACTAGCAACTTCCAGCTCCGCCTGGCTTTCCGGCGTCACTCAATTTTCAGCTGACGAGAGCGCCCCGCTTGGCGAGACTCGAGAGAGCAGGAAATATTGCTCGGTGCCGGATTCACGGTGCTGAACAATTATTTGCGCCGAAAATATTGCCCCTGTTTGTTCCGCCTCTATTGTTGATGTCAGCGTGATCGAGCACAACCTCGGAAATATTATGATACCACTTACTATATCGATCCAATCGATATTTCAGTGATTCAGCGACGGTGTAAGAGGATGAAAAAGGGATTCTACGAAACGTTAACAAGATAATGTATTCTCAGATAAATATGATAACAAGTCTTATCAAACTCAAGGCATGCTGATTGTCAATTTGAATCAAGAAATTACCTTGGATTCAACGATTGTTAGCCGCTGGCAATGTCTAAGAATGTGGGATATGTCTCTCTATTTCTGTGTATTATTATACCGATGGAGAGGAAAGAGAGAGAGGAGACAGAGAGAGAGAGAGAGAGAGAGAGAGAGAAGGAGGGAGAAGGAAGAGGATGAGAGGGGGGACAGAATACTGTTGTTACTAAACTATTTTAAACCTCACCTCATTGCTATGGAGAAACTTTCTCGCAATTTGCCGCAGTTTCAATGAAGTTTCAATCACGAAGGTCCGTAATTTCATCGTGGTTTTGAATGTCTCTTAATGACGAACACGATGTTTATTGACTCGACATTCGCGCAACTCGCGTTAAATTCAAGAACAGAAACGGGTTCATTTGAGAAAAAATTTTAGAAGAGCAAGCGCACGTATCTCGCGAAACATGTGTCACATTATTATTTGTTCTCTTCGCAATTAACGTAATTAGCTCGTTTCTGTTATGTGAGACGCGTTTACCTTTTTGTGCAAATTTACATTTGCGAACGCGTTATATTTAATATTTAAAATGTAAAAGTTGCTTTTACTTTTAAATGACGGATATCACGCGCATTACTCCGTCGTCATATCAACCATGCGTTTCTTTTGCAAATATGAAATCTTATGTATGTAGTTTTATCACAAAGTTGCATTTAAAATTACATGTATACGTATATACATGTGTATATCTATATTTGCTCTGAAAACCCGCGGCTACTTTCACGGACGGAAAATACGCGTTCCCACTTTTCTCCTTCTTTCCAATTCCCGTAAATCCCAACGACGACGGAGAGAATCTCGCGTTTCCGCACTGTTTTATGAGCGCGTTAAAAGCAGCGAGAAAAATGTTGCGAAATGCGCATTGTTCGTTGGTGCGTTCGCCGGTCGTGAAAACTCCCGCGCCGGACTAACGGCTTCTCGGTATGAAAATGCAATTTCTGTACTTCTTGGAAGGCGGAAGGAACCGACGGAATGCGCGTAGGGCTCCGGATAATGACGCGGCTACGTGGCACAATTTCATGAAAATGCATGCCGCACGCACCGCGGATACCACGCATGCAATGCGATCGTGTGTGCGGTCAAGAGTGCGATCGGGGATTGTATCCCGCAGCGAAGCCAGACTGCAATCGAAATGGGGCAAGAATGTTAAAGCCGTTCGATGAATTCAACGATGCGGCTGACAAATATTTTAATTAAGTTTTGTCTAAATATAAACAACATGGAGCGGACAATTCGAGTCTTGAAAGGATTCATCGCAATTCTTTCATGTTACATAAACTGTAGACATATAGGGGAAACTATTAATGATTTTATGTCGTTTAATAATCCAATTATTTTATATCGTTAAACGATTAAATATCGTTTAAACATCGTTTTAAACACTCAATCTTAATAAAAATCTCGTATTAATGTGAGTTACATCGCGTGAATGTCGAGAGATAAAAACTTCAAAGGAAATAAAATTTACCCTTGGCAAATCTTAACGCAATACCTCTGACGAGCTTTCCTGAAATATATGGAGAATTTTTGCTCTCATTAAGAAGAGAAAGGTCAGGTTTGTTGCTTGATGCAAAACAAAAGAAAATCGCTTTTACCGATTTAATTGCGATCCTACAGGAAATCCGACATCCGAGATATTATCGATAACACGCGAGACGGCTTCGGAGGACTTTTGTCAACATTCATCAGGATGACGTCTACCCGCTTTGGTTGCCGAGTCAGAAGGTGTGGATTAAGGGTGAGTGACTGGTGCAAACAGAGCCTGATTTACAAGGATTTGCCTGGCTTTTGCGTTGGTGAAAGCTATGGATTCTTTGTCGCGGCCATTTGATACGTAAACAACTACATAATGAAGCAACGCGAAGTTGAAGAATCGCTATTCATCCGAGTCACATATACGTTCAAATTATCATGAAACGTATCATGACATACATCCGGAGGAAATTTTCATTTAACTCTTTACTGTAGATGTGGAGTCCTGGAGACTCCTACATCTGGATATAAAAAAAGAGAAGTAAAAATAATTGTTCTCCATTCTGCATTACGAATTTGTTGCAGTATTTTCTCGTGTTTTTCAGCATTAATTGAGCACAGAATTAAGCTCTATTTACTTTTCTAAAAAAAGAGACACAATTGGTTAAAATTACAAAACAAGTGGCAGGAATCCCCGAAATTCCACATTCACAGTTGAGAGTTAGCATTAATGGGTTTTTATCACTTTGCCAACACATGCTTCGTAGACGTAATTCTGTGTAATGCAATCGTTGAGCGCCATTTGTCACATGTCTGAAAACTATTCTAGAAATGACGTATAATAGTGAAGCACCTAACGACGCATTCGGTTAGGTCGTCGAACATTGCGCACCGCGGAAACTATTCAGGGCAACTGTTTCAACGACCGCTGCGAGGAGCTCGGGGTAGAAATTAATGGAATCCTTGGCAGGATGTAACATGGCGCACAGACATTCAGCGCGTTACATATCGGCTGACATGCTTCCGAGGTGGAGAAGCATTCCTCCGAACTGTGAACTTTGATTACTGGCACCCGCGATGAAGAAATTATCAGGTACGCCTCGTCAAGTTCGTATTTTCCCTGCAGGATGCCTTTCTTGAAAAATATTAAGAATAAATTTTCTACATTCAAAAAAGTTACCAAGTTTTCTAATTTCCATTAAAGCAGAGGTAAATATTGTTGATTATTTAATCAGCAATGCATTATTCTAATGATACTCGTTAAAGTATCGGCGCAGTCAACCCTTCCCATAAATAATAACAATAGTTTTTCGATTTTATATTATACGTTATATTTCCATTAAATATATTAATATTTTTAATTAACTAATGAATGCGATGTATACCTACGTTACGTAACTACTCCGACGAGGGAAAAACATATAACGTTTGTCGTATTGTTCGCTATATAGTGGCAAATCCGATTATAAGCCCACGTAACAGTTAACAATGTGAACGATTCAATGGGATTTTATTGATTCAGCTACCGGGAAGTCATTACACGCGTAAGAGTATTAAATTTGCATTTCGACACTCGCTGGTTAAGTCGTTTAATTAGCGGCCGACTTTCAAAAACTGTCTCTAATGCAAATTACTCAGTTCGTTATTCGTATAACCGCAGCGATAAAACTCGACGCGATAGTGGACAAGCTACTGCACTTATGGCAGCTCTACTTTTACTCGGCTAGCCCAACTTTATACATATTTAAACTTACTTTTACACAACCTTTTATTTGATAACGTTCCTTTCAACGTTTCTCACTTATTACCGCTTTTGCTATTATAACTGCATTCTGGCCAGCGACGCTACGTTACACACGGTATATATTCTCAGCAGCGCGTTTTTATTCAAGTTTAAAAAATACGTAGATATAGCGTGTCTAAAAAGTATTAAAAAAATGTTTTCTAAACCTTTTCAACTGTGAAAAATGATATTCAATCATAATATGTAAAAAGATTTTGCAACTTTAGTTGTATGTCCGTGAAAAAAGGGTTGAACCTCGGTATATGTGTACTGCACTTTTCCTAGGTTTGTTTAAAAATACCACGATCGAAAATCCTACGCTCGACCGTTCATTAATCACCCATTGTTGATTACACAGTTAATCTACGACCGGCTAGTTAAATGATTCACTCTGAAGATAATTTACCTTTGCTGCGAGCGTAATTACGCGATTTACGATCTTCAAATACAAATCCGATCTATTTTAAATGTTCAACGTTTTTCGCGACTTTTGCGTGAATGCGGCATCATTTGAATCCTCGCGTTGATTTGATCGTTTTTGATTGGCAAGTGGAATAATTTATGATCAATTTGTTAACGTACCAGCCGACAGATCATTCATCTGTAAAACAGATTATATTATAATGATTGATGACATCACAAAAATCGATTGTTCTCACGTGTTGTAATGTCACGATAAAAAATGGATTTATGCATGGTCACGGAACAAAAGAAAATGGAATAATATACACGAAATCATGCACGCGGACCTTTTTAAGCCGCGAATGAGATTTGCGTAATATTGAGAACTGCTGGAAATTAAATCAACCGAGAGGTGAATGTGATTGAACTCCACGTGGAGACGATGGAGGGTATAAATAATAGAAGTGAAAAAAAAGAATCCGAAAGAAGGGATCGCGCCAGATAATTCCCGACAGAGGTAACGAATAAAGCTGCGTTAACAAATCATGAAACTTCATGAGAAACGAAGAGAGAAGCTGGAAAGCTTAAAAGCCCTCGACATAATCTTGATTCACGCTTGCTAGCAACGGTATTTGAAAGATCTCACAAGCCCCCTTTTTTTCAGCCAAAGACAAATGGTCAGTATGCGTGAAGTCATTCTTGAATTATTCATACAATTTCCATTGATGTTTGGAGGGTAGAGTAGACAAAACGGAGTAGAATATGAAAGCGACCCGCGAAATGCAAAATTAGGGAAACTGTATATCGCAACACTATATACCCAGGATTACGAATAATCTTGTTAAAACGGTTGATTCGTCGACAAATACCAATATTAGTTTGACCAGTGGAAAATTTAACTGCTGCTTAATTAATATTCAAAATAAAAAGCACTTTCGCCTGTTCGGTGAAAGCGAATGATTAAAGTGCCGATGTGTTGAAATGTCGATCAATTATTAGCGACATTGCCCAAGCAATATATGATGTCTTATATTTTTATTACGAAATGTAGAGATTGCGGATAACACGAAAATCCCCATGAGCTGTAGTACGATAAAACGTATGAGCTACGTGTGAGTTTGCGGTGAAAGTAGACTTTTCTCGTCAAGTGAATATTGAACTAAGCGCGATTTATACCACCGTGGGGATTACCGAACAATTCGAGATGAAGGAAGCAAGAAGAATCGGACGAAGACACTCGTTATGGGTATTCGTGAACGTCTTGAGGAGTAATCGCGTTATTTTACTCTACATTTATCCGATGAAATCATTTTCCTTCGAAAAGGTAATCGAATTGTGATTTCATCGGCGTTGTATGTTTCGTTAATATGTAGCACATAATTATCATAAATTTGCTAATATCAAAGTAATTATACCGTCTTACACAATCCTCCTTACTGCGATTATCCGCAACCAAGTCACAAAGCGATGTGGTATATACGTGTTATCGATCACTATAATTATAGGCATAATGCCTATAGCGCGATGTATGATATGATCATATGCATATTATAACTGTCCTATTATGCGCTTTGCAGTGAGACATGCTAGGCACCGAGTATATTCAGCTTATACAAAGCTCTTGCATTCTCCAATTTTTTTTTCCATTATAATAATCGGGGAACACACCACCGTTGTTCCGTTTTATCTTAAATTTTGCGTAGCTTTTATTAATAACTATTTGGTTAAAAAAATGTAGTCATTATTATAGAACTCAATCGAGCTTTTCATATAATCTTGAAAAAAAGATTAATACACCGTTTGGTATTAAAATCAATAAGAGAAAAAGACGTACAAAAGTATATGTAATACCAGACTCTCATATATAAAATAAAAATTACAATGAAAGAAAGGAAAATAAGAGAAAAGATGCAAATAATTAAAGTCTCACGTTAAAAAATTCTACATTGCGCGTGTAGATATAATTAGTGTCATACGGAAAAATGTGCAGTAGAATTAAAGCGATGTGTGTAAATGGAAATTAGCAATATACAGAATCACACATGTGAGAGGCAAGATAAAAATCCTCGTAAAAGTAAGGGCAAAGGAGGATCCTGCGCGCATGAACTTATTGGACCTACCCAAAAGTTCGATCAGCATCAACTACCCGGCAAGCTTCTCCCCGGGAATTCCGATGATGTAATAGATAACAATTCAATATTTCCTCTCGAATATTCGACGATAATTTACGTTTTCTTTTTCTTAAGCGATGCTATACGGTATAACTTTCCAATAACTTCATAATCATAAATCATTGTTTTAACACAGAAAGAATGAACTGAAATATCTAAAAATTTGGTCAGAGATACAGAAAATAATTTTGTTGGACCATCAAAAGAATTATGTAGGACGCCCAAAATAGTTACTAAAATATCAAAACCTTTTGAAATGTCATGCTTCAGCGTCCTACATAGTTGCTTCCAAAATTACTTTCAGATCTGTATCGGGCCAAACTTTTAACTCCAACAAAACTGTTCTTTCTGTGAATAACTTTAAATTATTGTTCCAGTAAGAGTAACGTCGAAGTATCATTTTTTTGTGATGGCTATTCAGCGGATGATAATCGAATTTTCGCGCGTCTTTTCGAGAAAGAGAAGACTTCGTTCAGATTTCGTGCGAAGATTGCATATTGCACGGTGATCTGCATCGGAAATACGAGGACGAAACTTTCTTCTTTGGCGATCGAGTAATGGCAAGAGGCATTCGTTACCCCTTCCGCGTCCTCCTGCGCCTGGCGCCTTTACCTTCTTCACCCTGCATCGCGATCACTCGCATCCTCATTGAACTTTCACAACACATAGTATTCCGCTACATATAAAAGCAAATGTGCCTCTCGGGCCACTTGAATAATCCAGAGATCGCCATTCCCTCACACACTGTATCCACCCTGCCTTCGTATCTCCGCGAAGGGAACTGCCTCCATTCCTTGCTGAATTTTTATGGACTTTTAATAATATATATACAGGGGCCGAAGATCTCTGCTTTCTTACTTAAATAAGGAGGTCTTTATCCGCCTCTCCCAACAGTCACACTACATTTATTTCTATTTTCCCGCATTTTCGAGGGGAAAGATGCTCTCATTAAAGAAAGATGTTTTCACCGTAAAAACAAGCGTCTCTCTTAATCACTTGAATAAGAACAAGCTGATGGTGGCCCGTTGTACACCATCTTTGTCTCCATTTAAACACCTCCGAGAAGAAGTGTCAACTCGTTCAATTTCCGCCGTGAAATTTCATACGTGTAAAAATATGATCCCATTGAATTTTGCACATTTTGACTATGCCGAAAATAAGTATCCCCCCTAAACCCCGCTACTGTCGCGCTTCCACATCTAAGCGAAGGGGGAGGGGAGTACTATTTTTCTCTATTAAATTTCTAAGAAGAGAAACATCTTCGTAAGAAAATTTGATACGTAAAATAATAAACGATCTTTCTTGTTACTTGAGCAAAGCAGGATCATCCTGTCGCTACGTTTATCCCTCCCGCCTTCACCCTCTCTTCAGCCTCTTTTCAGCCTCTTCACCTACTCTCTATTCAGCTCGCGATCGCGGATTACATGAATTGGCATTTCCCTTCAAAAAATTTTCACATACAGACCATCAGTGTCAACCGCGTAAGCACCGTAAGCTGTCACGCATTTCCGCGGCGCGCTCCCCTCGCCGGAAGTCCTGCCAGCCCGATGAGAGAAGTGTCACGTGTAGACGAGTTGTTCGCGGGGGAGGTTTTTTCACACGTGTTATCGAATTTTTTTTTCTCCTTCGCCAAACACGGGAAAATCAAATACAAGTGCCAACCGCGCGGAAGCGAGACACCGACGCGATACACGCGTCGCGACGTCCGGCCACCAACTGTCGGCTGCGCCTCGACGGGACGTCGACGCGACGCCCGAAGACGTCCGAGGACGACCGACGACGCCTCCGTGACGACGACGTATAGCCATCGTTGGAGGTTCGCTGCAATTTCCTGCGGAGTGCGGACACCGCAACTGGAGAATCGCGTCTGTTAAGTCGCGACGAAAAGGGAGAGTGTCGTTTTGTCGCTTGCACGCGAGAGCATCCCTAGAGCAGAGAGGTGGCCCAAACGGTCGATCGCGATCGATCAGTCGATCGCGGACACTCGGGCGATCGATCGTGTGACAACGTGAAATTCACATACAACAATTGTAATTGCAATGTAACCATAATTAATTTTATTAATGCTGTTTTATGCCCAATCGCAACACAAACACAAAATAAAATAAACATGCTTATCTATTAAAAAATTAGTTGATCTTGACAAAATATAATTTATTAAAAATAATAAGTAGACTACGTTTCGACCCTTCAAAAAAAAATTCAATTACACTATCAACCTACAAAGAGATACCGAGAATTTGAACCCGATTTACGACAGGGTTATTAAAATTACTTGACTCGAATGTCTTCAATATTTATGTATTCGATGTATATACTACCAATTTATGTATTTGCGCCGCTCTTTGTTTGATTATTGATTTTTGATGATTTATATGTACGTTAATTTGACCTGACATTGTTCAGTTAAAATCTACATGTCACACGAACCTGACGCTGCTAGTGTGTAATGCTTCTCTTGACACATCCTTAAGATGTTTTACATCGTGATGAACTTTTAATTTTAATTTTTATGTATCAGCAATGTAAGTTTTTCTTCTCATTATTTGTATGATTCTTACCACACACGTCATCGAATACTGAACATGAACCTGTTTTACTGTCAACTTCTTCTCACATTACCGTCCTCGATACATTTCTTATTATTTTTATTGTTTTTCTTCACAAGATACTTTTATGGTAAACTGCTATATTGTTGTACTCAGACTTGATAAGGACCCAAACCGAAGGGTCGAAACGTAGTCTACTTATTATTTTTAATAAATTATATTTTGTCAGTCAAGGTCGACTAATTTTCAATATTTTAATTTGATACTGACGACTATTTATTACTTTCAATGCTTATCTATATACAGGGTGTATCATAAGTATGTATACTTATGTATACTTATTAGGGGCAGTCAAATGAAAACGGGTCAGACGCCAAAAAGTGTCATTGAAAATCTATTACCTCAAAAGTAATCTCCATAACTGTTAATATATTTATCCCACTGGGAGACAAGACGGTCAATTCCATTCTTGTAGAAGCATGTAGACTGCTGACGAATCCACAACCTTACCTAGTCGCACACGTCCTCGTCCGATTGAAACCGATGACTGATTTAGCGACCTGAAGAGAGACATTCGTGGACATCGGTTTCAATCGAACGAGGACGTGTGCGACTAGGTAAGGTTGTGGATCCGTGAGCAGCCTACATGCTTCTATAAAAGTGGAATTGATCGTCTTGTCTCCCAGTGAGATAAATGTATTAACAGTTATGAAGATTACTTTTAAGGTAATAAATTTTTAATGACACTTTTTGGCGTCTGACCCGTTTATATTTGACTGCCTCTAATACTTTGTATAACTTATTGTTATCAAAACAATTACAAACTTTTAATTTTAATAAAAATAATTATGTAAATAAATTTTTCGATTATTTGATTGTAACTCTTTAAAGAGAAGGTTCAAAAGTAATTTCGTTATTCTTGACTTATTTTGACTTCGTCAATTTATTCTCCAGAGATCGGGCGTGACTTATGATACACCCTGTACATAAAAACAAATGCTCTGACTGACTGACTCATCAATGCCCAAACCTAAACCTAGAAACATGAAATTCGGGGAGTATATTCCTTCCATGACGAAAGCACCTACTAAGAAGGGATTTTTAGAAATTCAATCCGTGAAAAGGGGTAAAATTTTCACGGATTCCTCAATATCTCTTGGATCCGATGAGATATCGAGTTGATTTTTGCTTACAAAGGTTACCCATACAAATGCTTAAAAACATAATTCAGGATTTTGCCCTAATCAACCCCTAAAGGGGCAAATCTAGATTCGGGGATGAATTATAAATAATTACAGAGTGTTGCCTGACATGGGATAGTTGTGCTAAATTTAAATTGTTCATTGCAATCAAAGAAAAGTTTATTGGAGTCAAAATGGATTTAAAGTAATTAAATACCGTAGCAAAGCACGGGTATCAAGCCATCTAGTTTCACATATAAACCTAGATCGCTGGTTGTAAGGAGGAGCCCCCGAGACTTCCATCGTCTCTTATTTATATGAATTATCTTTCTTTGTTTGTTAATTTTAGCGAAGTGCTAGAGTGCTGACACTGCGCGATCGCAGACTCAGGGTTCCGTGAATCCTGACGGTGGATATTGATTCGTTTTGATTCGATATCTAGGAGTCACTTCGGTGTTGTAACGCGTTTTTCGAGTTAATGTTATAATCAATTATTAGTATATCGCGGTCAGTGTTGTAACTTCGGGCTACAACAGGAAACTAAAACTAGATCTTGGTGCTTCTAAGTTTGGCCACCTCTGCTCTAGAGTTAGAGGAATCGAAAGCGAAGTTCGTGAGGTCACACTTGACTACCGATGCTTGAGCAGTTTCAATGTGACTTCCACTGAAAAGAGTGGTGCAAAAACCCGACGATCAGAATTTCTGCTCTTCGACGTAATAAATAATTTAGATCTTTATCTAAACAGATATTATAATATAATATGTAAGATGTAATGTATGTGCGTGTGGATGTAATACTTAATTTTTAATACGCTTACTGCACTGCACTTTGAGGAGTTACGTTTTAGAGTTAATGAGAAAAGTTTATGGAGAGTTACTACCCCCTCTTTGTCTAAGTAGTCGTAGCCGTCATAGCGCGGACCTATGCACGCTTCTCAGTAGTAACGATCAGTGATGAGTCAGACTGACAAATTATTAAGGGCGACTTTTCGATGAAACTGCGATTAATTTAATCGGAGATTATTAAATAATACATGAACTACTTTGTTAACATGAATAGAATTATTAATGGTTCGTTGTTTATACGGAGAAAAAAAATTGGATTAGGTATAACGAATTATGTAGTTAGAAATTTTGTTTTATGTAATTTTGTCAGTTAATTATCAATTAAGTTAATCGGAGATTGGTCAAAGTCACCCTGACTCTAGTTTAACTTCTTTCGCGTGGATGAAAAATGCATTTAATCTCTTCGCTTTAATTGCTATCGTTACACGCGCGCGCATGTCTACAGGATAGTTTATTAGAAAAAAGCCATCTTAATATCTCCGCGGTTTTTAATATAACACGAATAAATGTCTTAAGAAATTGTACAGAAGGAAATTGTGAGGAGACGAATAATGTATGATTAATAAAGTATTTAGTTTTAAATTATATTTTTTTTTATTTGATGGACATTTAATGATCATGCTTCTTTAAGGGGTTATCCTACTGTGAAAATTTCAAAAAATGCAAAATTTTTTTTTGTTTTAAAAAATAGTTTAAACTATTAAAATTAATGTGCAACAGGTCCCATGTATATATTCAAAGTATTTTTAGACTTATAGCGTTTGGAGCGGACTAAGAAATGTGCGCGCAGTTACGCGACCTGACCGCCATGGATATCGTTTAATAAACTTTTTAACAGTTTTTTCCACGCTTAGTGAAATAATAAAATGTAAAGAATGTGACGGAAATATGACATTTAGTGAATCAAGTATTCGTGGACTTGGATTCAAATAAATGATTCAATTATTGATTTTACTGAAAAAACTAGTTGTCAAACTTTAAACGCGTTTTTCTCGAAACGACGTCTTTTAAAACGGTGTACACGATCTCAGGCTGTAATTGATGAATTAACTTGAAATTTGAAACACATGTTCAGAGAAATAGTAGTTTCGATGTGACGTAGGATTTTGTTGATAACATTTTTTGTTTAAAAGATATAAATAATAATAGCGCAGATTTTTGTGCGAAAAATGGTTAATAAAATTTAAAAATTTTTTTTTCATCCATTTAAAAAGATAAAGAAAAAAGCTACGTCACATCATAGGTAATACTTTGTATTTTTGTTTCTGATGAACCAAAAAAGTTATATCATGTACACCATCCGCCCGCGCATGAAAAGACACAAAGAACGCGAAATCATATAACTTCGACAAATATGCATATTTTTAAACAAAATTTTACATGCATACTCCTTAAGATATATATTAATAAATATGTAAAAATGAATAAAATCGTATTCGTACTTTTTTCGTAATTAAATCCCAAAAATCACAGACTTTTTAGACTGATTACAATAGGATAATCCTTTAAATGTAATCACATATTGTCGTTAATATTACCCTATCAGAATAAATTATCATTGCGAATATCAGGATAAATTCAAGAGAGTATAACATGACTTTTAAATGATCTTAAATACGAAATTGTTTTTAAATTACTTTTATTATTTTCTTGAGACTTATTAAATTCGTTGTACCTAATCCAATCTTTTTTCTCCGTATAAACAACGAATCATTAATAATTCTATTCATGTTAACAAAATAGTTCAGGTATTACTTTTATTATTTTCTTGAGACTTTAAATTTATATAATTAATAACTTTATTATTTAATCAGCAACTAATTCATTTTTTTAACCTTAATTTCATAATATATGTTTGAAACAGTATTCATTGATCTATATCTTCCTGAGACGAGGAATAAGAGTATTACTGTTTCATTGTCAACATTCTTTCGACTTAATTGTCGCACGTGTTCTAATTATTCGTTCTTACACGTCTTGCACAGTTGTTGAACTAATGGAGGACTAATTCTGTAATGCATATCATATATTCTCTAAGACAAGAAATAATGGAGTATGCGTTGCTACTTTGATCAAATATTTATCTTACTTATCGCCGGTTAGGCGAATGAATGAAAGATATGCAAAGATATTCAACGATAAAAGATATGCAAAATTTATACAGTATAAATACAATGATGAAAGATATGCACAATTTTCGTTCAAAAGTCATTGTTTTACGTTATTATAAGATGTTCGATAATTTATGTAGTAATAGTTTTGTATACAAATCTTGCACATTAGATTTCAGAATGGACTGAATGTAATTATATGGCTATTGAATTTCTATTTATGGGAAAAATTGAGAAAAGAAATTTATCGTGAGCTGCCAAAGCACTGTGTGAAATATGTAACAACGAATAATTAGGGCATGCACTGCAAATTCAAGCGTGTTATTTTTACATGCATAAACATCTCAAAATTACCCATTTGACTGAAGCTCCCCGGGAAAAAATTTTCATATATAAACATATATGAACATGTATAATTATATATGAAATTTGTCCATACATGTTTTCCTTCTCTTGTGTGTGTATAATCTCTATTCGTATATATAAGAAAAATAATAAATTAAAAATTGAAAACCGCTCGTATTTTCCAAACAATAGAATGATAACATAGGAAGGTCAAGTATGACGAGCAATAATTATATGCCGATAAAATTATTTATTTAATCTTTAAATTAATTAAGAGACATTTCAACTTTACTTAGTCGTCTTCAGTCTATAAATTACTTTACAACATTATTATAAGTTTCGAATCACAAAAGAGTTAAAGACGTAAATTAAACGATAAAGTGTTCGGCCGCACATTTTTATATATAAATTAAGATATATTCGCTCTTGTATAAAAATGTCATATCACCCAGATAATTCGATCCAATATTGGAGATGTTACATTTTTGAAGTCAGTAGAATCTTTAGCTCTTCCTCGTTTGAAAGCGAAAAAAAGTGGAGTCCATTATATAAAAATTTTTGATTATCTACAATATTGGAAGTAGGTACAATTATCAGCGGCAGTGGTATATACATGTTGATATTACAAAACTTAGGTAACGAATGATGAAAAGAAAAGTAAAGTTTGAGGTAATGAAAAAAAATTGCCCATATATAATCATATATGATTATATGTGGGCAATTTTTTCAACTTTACTTTTCTTATTAAAAAACGGAAATTATCCTTTTAATTATTTTTAAATTCTTTTTATTATTATTTTTCTTATATATATACGAATAGAGATTATACAAGAGAAGGAAAACATGTATGGACAAATTTTATGTATAATTATATATGTTCATACATGTTTATATATGAAAATTTTTTCCCGGGTATTTTTACATGTTTCTTGCCGTTTTAGGTTACGTCATTTAACACGTTTAATCGTATTAAATTAAAAATTAATACGTTCAATCGTGTTAAATGACACGATTTAAAACAGCAAAAAATGTGTAAGAAGAGCTTCAGCTAAAGTAACACGCTTGGATTTGCAGTGGTGCGACAATTAATCTTCTGTCATAGAAGAAGTAACATTGCATTTCTCGTCTTAGAGAGATCAATGCAGAAAGATCAAATCACTTTACATTTCAAACATTTATGGAATTAATATTATGATGAAGAGAAACGAACCAGTTACAAATGCCGATTAAATAATAAATTTAGTAATTTATTATTTATAACATATAATTAGTAGTTAAATCTCAAGAAAATGATAAAATGTTTTAAACACAAATTTTGCATTCAAGATTATTTAAACGTCATATTGTTATACCTTGTTAAATTTATTTTAATATCCGCTATAATACGATATGATATTAATGAAAATAGATGGTTACGGTTAAAGAAATATGATAATAATAATTTTCAAATCTAAAAAAATATGATTTAAATTAAAACATTTCACTAATCATAATACTTCGCACTGAACGACTTCTTCCTAAAACATTTATTCGTATTATTAAAAACAATAAAGATATTTTAAGATGACTTTTTTATTTTTAGTGGATCACCTATGATACACACACGTATGCGTGCGCGCGCGTGTATTTATATATGCATATATTTGAATATTTAACAAATAAATAAATATCTAACATAAATAAAAAAGAACTTGATATCTTTACAAATTTTTATTTGAAACGAAACATTATCTCTTCTCTTGTAAACGCTTCTAATCGATTTAGACTCCATTTTTATATGCGACAAAGACAAATCCCTAGAGAAATTTGATTTATTTCAAGATACGCGTTCTTCCCCCGTATATTATATAACTTATAATACTCCTGTGAGACCACATAAATTTTTGTTGAACAAGAATTTCTATTGTTTTGTACTATCGTGTATAAACAAATATCATTTTAAATTAACTCGCAACGAACTTTGATTTACTTTTATATCTATTTCATAATAAAATTACATAAAATGATAACGAATAAATCTTATTATTATCTTGCTATCTGTACCAAGTATTTATAAGATATGTAATGTTGCCACTTATTATCTTTTTGACATTACTGTAAAATTTAAATAACGCTACAGAGCTACATACTGAGCAATGTTAATTTTGCAGATTTCAATGTTCTACAATCATTTAAATTAATAAACGAGGACAACATTGATTATATCGCATAAAATCCATCTTTATATTACTTATAAAGCTATAATTGAACTTGACGTTACAGTATTTATGAACAGTAATATTTGTTAAATTTATATTTTGTAAGAAATAGTTTCGTGGATTAAAGTGACAGAAGCCCGCATTTATATTAAAATTAATGTGGAGGATGTGTCGTGAATAAAGTCTAAGTTATTACTATAAGTACTAAGATATTATGTTTGCATTGTATATTATTCCTTTCTTTCGTTAATATCACGAAACATTAAATTATTAAATTTATCACAATGGAACGAAATAAATGACAACTGCAATTTGCGAAATTCTATAATGGAGAGATTCTAATGATTAATATCACGCAAATTTTATGTTATTTATTTATAAATATACGCTATATTATATTATATTTATAACTTGTTTATAAAATATTTTGGCAATATAGCATAATGTTTGTGCAATCCTAATGTGAGTTTCGTTAATTTCTGGAATTAATATTATATATTATGTATTGTAACTCCTATTTCTCTCTCTCCCATATACTCTCCGCTATTTAATGCCAAATCTAGATTTAATGGAAATCATCCGATTTCCAATTCGTTATAATATTGTATGCTATTTTTTTTCTCTTCTTTTTCTTCCCTTTTTTAAATTGATATCTGTCCTGTAGTGCGATTCGGTAACTCGTTATGCCGTCGTTACGTGCTCATAACGACAGTTGCGCAGCTTTCTTACCATGTAACGACGGCATAACGAGGGAGAGCAATACTATTTTTTTCGCTTGTTTCTTTTTCTCTTTCCTTATATTATGGCGCTTTAAGATTTAAGATTGCCATCTTAATCTCGTGAATAATAATCTTCTTCATTTTTTATTTACAACTAGATGAATATCTATCCACTTAATTTTCTTCTTATTACATTCTTTTTTCTCTTCACGTAGCTGTTGTTATCATGTTTACCATCTCCATTTAGATTTTCATTAGCTGCAAAATTGAACTTTGCGGGACATCATGACAGCTGCATAAGCATCTGATCACATGTCTAGCATTAGATATGTGATTGGATAATTTTTTCTAATGCATATGGTTGTGCGGCTATGCAAGTTTGTCTGGATAGGCCCTATGGCGGGGAGCACACACTTCTCCATAACGCAAAACGCATAATGCATAAGGAAATCAGCCAATCAGAATCCTCGGAACGACGAGTGGGGATGAAAATTAAAGCGGGGAGCACACACTTCTCCATAACGCATAACACATAATGCATAAGGAAATCATCCAATCAGAATCCTTAATTTTCATCCTCACTCCTTGTTCCGAAGATTCTGATTGGCTGATTTCCTTATGCATTATGCGTTTTGCGTTATGGAGAAGTGTGTGCTCCCCGCCTAAGGATTGGATGATTTCCTTATGCATTATGTGTTATGCGTTATGGAGAAGTGTGTGCTCCCCGCTTAAGGGCCCGAACACACAAAATGCATAGCGTAGCATAAGCATAACATAAAGACCGCTGAACCAATGAGTATCTTATGTAAATCAATATAGCAACTTATATAAGACCGCTAAGGGTCTATCCAGACAAACTTGCATAGCCGCATAACCATATGCATAGAAAAAATTATCCAATCATATGTCTAGCATAAAGACGTGCCTCCTTTTATTAGACATACGATTGGATAATTTTTTCTACGCATATGATTGTGCGGCTATGCAAGTTTGTCTGGATAGGTCCTAAACCAATGAGCATCCAGCATAAAGTTGCCATATTGATTTACATAAGATGCTCATTGGTCCAGCGGTCTTTATGTTATGTTTATGCTACGCTATGCATTTTATGTGTTCGGGCTATAATGCCGTTCTCCTTGAAGTTAGCTGCATTCCAGACAGACGCATCGCATCTAGATATTTGTACATTATGACTGTCCGACAACGTTACTTCAGAGCTGGTGGTTTAATCTTGGGATTATTATCAATTGATGAAACTCTCAAATTACTTTAAATGTCATTCTGATAGACAGCTCCGAAGCAACGTTGTTGGAGTGAACAGTCATGATGTATGAATACCTAGATGCGATACGTCTGCCTGGAACGCAGCTAACTTCAAGTTGTATACTGAATGCACTTGAATGCACCCACATTTTATTTTACTCCGATTATTTCCTATATCCATAAGCTAAAGAAGTTAATAGCTTGATATGCAACACAGGTAAAATCTTATAAATTTGGCAAAGAACAAAATGAAAGCTCTAAGCAATATTTTGCGCCGGACATAGGCTAATTGTATGGGATTGATGTTTTTAGAACGGTACGATAGCAGGAACGGCGAACGCGTCTTTCAGGTCTACGAGAATGACTAAGCATATTTATCGGGAAAACGCAAAAGACAGGGGGATTCGGGCGTTTTCGAGGCTATTTCGTTCTCGGGCGTGAAAAACTACCGGGTCGGAAAAGGCTATGGATGGCAAGAGATCGATAAAAATGGTATGTTACGTAGCACATGTACGTAATGCGTACCTAGCGTCTCCTCTGTCTCCTGATGTTTTGCAAGTGCAAGCGTTTACGAAGAGCAAGATTGACAAATCATACATATAATTGTTCAGTTTGAATATTGAATAATTTTTATCATATGCAAATGAGGCACATAATTCCATATAACATCCTCTACAAGAATGTTGAGTTTCCACCAAGTAATCATATTTTGTACCTCCTGTTGATATAGGATCCGTTATCACCTGGCCCATGTCTAGACATCAGCGACGACGAGCTTGTCACAATATCGGTGCGGGATTTAAACAGACAACTGAAACTACGTGGACTATCCAGAGAGGAAATTGTACGTATGAAGCAGCGAAGACGCACATTGAAGAACAGAGGATACGCAGCTAGTTGTCGCATAAAACGTATCGAGCAAAAGGATGAATTGGAGTCTGAAAAAACTCAGGAGTATCGCGATATGGAAAATATGCAGGACGACAACAATCGTATGAGGGAAGAGATAGAATCCTGGCATTCAAAGTATCAAGCGCTCAAAAAGTTTGCCCATGAAAAGAAAATTATTATTCCACCAGATTTGGAAAACATGTAAAAAAGTTAGATGTACCGATTAATTATATATATGACGTATATATACTACAAATAGATTTAATAATAGAATGGTTTGGTGAATGTTTCAGTGCTGCAATTATCTAACAATTTCTTTTAATTGTTAGAATTGTATAGAAAAGGTTTTATTCTGTACATATAGCTTTGAATTCAAATTATGCTATAGGGATAGTACAATTTAGATTAAGTTATAAAATATCGCTATATAAAACACTTTCTTATATAAATAAGAGAATATGATTTAATATATAAGAATATACACACATGAAATATTGTAAGAGCACTGAGATTTGGGACGGACGATGGAAAATATGGTAATTCATATTCATTGATTTTTCATATATCTTCATTTTCAGTACATAATAAAAATATTAATCTGCTAACTACATGAATATTGATTGAATTTCCTAGTAGCCTGTATTTTTGTCTATCTGTAATATGCTTTGGAAAATTGAAATCTTCTGGGAAACACATTAATCGACACACCTCTCTAGGAGAAAAAAACCTAAGTTTCAAATCTGACAAAATTTGCATCTGCTTGTCCGAATCATTTTCATGATTGCCAACTTCGTTATACTTTAATTTGATCGTTTCATCCATAAATGGGCAGTATACCGATCCTGTACCTTCTGCATAATGACCATATCCTTTGGTGAAACAACAAGAACCGTTACTTTCAGATGTTCGTATATCTAACACCCACGCTCTCTTTTGTAATAATTTAGGAGGCAACAAATATTGCGATTCTAAAGTATTTTCCAAAATATTATCTAATGTGTAACACAATCTGCCAGATTTTGGATTAATCTTGCCTTTCTTCTCTGCTAATACCAAGTGCGTACTTTTTGGCAGTAACCCAAATAATTCGGGCGGCAAATTATCTTCCAGTAAGGACTGTTCAAAACAGAATTTCAGATCATTCTTTTTTGCCAGTAAATAATACCTGCGTCTACTGTTTGGTATACCAAATTGACATGGGCTTAATATTAACTCTCTGTAGGCATATCCGCAACTTTCTATGCAATCTACTAGTTTGTCTCTCATCTGAGATGTTTCAAAGCCTTTGACGTTTTCAAGCAAAATATATTTTAAATTTTTTAACTCTGGTACCAAGTTTAAAATGTGTAGCAAGGAACAAGTTCTGTTATCGAGAGCGTCCCTCTTTAATCCTAATCTAGTAAAAGGCTGACACGGAGGACTCATAAATATAGCGTCTACATTTAATTTGTTCAATTCCTGTACGTTAATAGACTGTATATTTCTATTCATAAGAACAGTTTCGGGGAAATTGTGATGGTAAACGTCGTTTGCAACAGGATTTATATCAACCGCTGCGACGACTTTTGCTGCAATTCCACTCTCTGAAATGATACATGTGTACAACAAAGACGAGTTAACACCACAGATTAATATATCCTTAATTTAATAATAAAATTAATTTAATAATTGCTTATAGAGACGCATTTCATAATATACAATTACGTGATGATTTTCGATAAATTGAATTTACCACGGAGCGCATAATGCATTCCTCCAATGCCGCTATATAACTCCAGCACCTTCATTACCAGCGATTTGCTCGGAACTCTATAGAAAAAAAATACATATAGGGTGCTTTCGACTTAGTGACATAAACATCATTTTATCTTTTTTTGCATTCAATGAATAATAAAGACAGAATGACATTTGAGTAGATTTATGTCACTTAAATAGAAAGCACCCGTGCAATACATTATTTGCACGATGCGCTCTCTCCAGTATCAATATCGCTGGCCTACGTGATTCTTAGTTGTTTCCAATTATAGACTTATTAAATTCATATTGTATCCTACTTTAATCATTGTGGAAAAAAATCCATTATATGTTTATACTAACCTCTTAAGAGGCAAACACGTGGAGTGAGGCCGTAAGGCTCAAGATCGAACCCGGGACTTGCCAATTATGAGATAGCCGCTCGTGTAAGTAGTGAAATTAATTTGCTAATTTTTTTGCTATTTTTTGTTTTCAAAAGTAATTTTTTTGCTCCAACTATTCAAACGTTATGAAGGACTAGATAGCTTAAAAAATTAAGCTACCACGTTATTGTAAAAAATAGCATATACATTTTTTTTACTACAGTTTTTAATAAGATACCAAGAACAAAATGCGGCGCTCAAGAGTAAACACTTTTCCATAACGCATAATGCATAAAGAAATCAAACAATCAGAATCCTTTATTTTTATCCCGGGATGAAAATAAAGGATTCTGATTGGCTGATTTCCTTATGCATTATGCGTTATGGAAAAGTGTATGCTCACCGCTTAAAGCGCATTAAAGAAATTAATTGTTCGCATTATTATAGTATTAGAATGTTTCCTGAATTATTTGCTCTCAAGATACCCAGATCCCGAATTTTTTGTTCGCGAAATAAGTATATATATATCTATATCTATGATTCTAGTCCATTCTATATATAAGAATGGACTATGGCCGGTATTCATAGTCGGCTCTTATTTTAAGACCGTCTTAAGTAATATCTTAAGACGCTAATACGGCTCTGTGATTGGTTTAAGACATCTTAAAATTGTACTTAAGACGATCTTAAATATAAGAACCGACTATGAATACCGGCCTATGTCAGTTCTTATTTTAAGACCGTCTTAAGTAACGTCTTAAGACGCTAATACGGCTCTGTGATTGGTTTAAAGCGGTGTCTACAATGAGATTTTAAGTCGTAAGACTTAACATATCGACCAATCACAGTTGAGCATTCTAAAAGTAAGACCGCAATTTTGATTGTGATTGGTCGATATGTTAAATCTTACGACTTAAAATCTCATTGTAGACACCTGTCTCTTATACACATCTAGATGTGTATAAGAGACAGGTCTACAATGAGATTTTAAGTCGTAAGACTTAACATATCGACCAATCACAGTTGAGCATTCTAAAAGTAAGACCGCAATTTTGATTGTGATTGGTCGATATGTTAAATCTTACGACTTAAAATCTCATTGTAGACACCGCTTTAGACATCTTAAGATTGTACTTAAGACGATCTTAAATATAAGAACCGACTATGGAATATCGGCCCAAGTAAACCGCAGCCTATATTTATTACGTCTATGGTCATCTTATGTCACTCGTATCTGCTCGTATCCACGGAAACGCTTCTGAACATTTCTTCCTGGCTCCTGCCTCCTGCCTCGAAGATGATAAGGAAGATCGCGGTTCTTGTCAGTGACGGAAAATTATGTGCAGTTCTGTTAATGCAAATGGAGATGCTCCGAAATTGATCGAGGAGCAGTAATATAATTCTTCGCGAACCGTGTCGGCGACTAATAAATAACCTTCAGCGTCGTAAATAATTCCGCATGTTATTACGTCTGCGAAAGCTACTTTTACTGATAAGTTCACGAGTTCTTTCTTAGATTCACAAATATATAGCTCGCAATATTCTTGTTATATTTTGTCGATTATAGACTAATGTAATAGCGTGTAACGATGCATGTAACGCATAATAGCTGTTAAATAAATAATCCGTTTCTGTATACGAAAAGGAATTTCCTTATTTCGATTCGGCACCATTTCAATTCCTTGAATATATTACGGGAGGTAGTTCTGTGCAACACGTTTCTTTTTACACTTCGTTCATCGCTTCCAGATACTTGCGTAATATTTGCTTTCAGCACGATGAGACGATAGAGAGGCGATAGACAATTGCATAGATAAGTCACCAAAGTCGGCGCTTGTGCCTCCAAATTATTCATAATTGGATAGGACATTTTTACAGGAGTCTGTTTATGTACACTGATCAATACTATCCTCTTTTGGTTTCTCAGCAACAAAATTCGAATCATCAGATATATGAAAACGTCAAAAAGTTTATATATTGAAATTATTTCTAATTATTATCTCGTTTATATCCTAATTATAATTATTAGCAATTAATAGGATGCATTTGCAGCAAGTTTTTTACGATTTTTCATCTAACGACATTTTATGCATCTTGTTTCTAAGAATGTTATTTTCAATGTTATTCCGTTAGATAAGATTGATTGATATACAGTTACAGCATCAATTAACTTAAATTGCTTAAATTACTTTCAAAACAAATCTCTTCTGTGGTTAAATTACTCAAGACAAATTTGTATATGATTAGAATGTGTGTGTCACAAATGGATTTATGCTACTGGCAATGATGTCTTAAAGTTGAAGAATCAGTTTGATTTCTCTTTGCTCTTTTCACTTCATTGACAGTTTCTGTAGAGTCTGAAAATATTTAGCTTTCACGCATGCTTCTTTAGGTAAGATTATCAAGGATAACTATTATCCTATAAATGCATTTTATATACAAATAATTATTTCTACTGTATGTCGATATGAAGAATATAATGTATCTTTCTTTTATCTAGGTGCATTTTAGAATAACTTAAGATGTGTGTAAAGTACACTCAAATCAATCTGCAGCCAAGAAAGAAAACTAATCTTTTCTATCGATATGGATATGTTATGTTAATGCTCGCATGCATGGTATTTGCAACTATTCAACCGCAGATTGGTGGAACAAACGGTAATCAGTTTCCTAGATTTCAATAAAGAGAAAAGAAACCATATATATAAAAGAGTTTCTTGTATCACATCAGTTGAGATAATAATACATTAATATTACAGCACGTGTTTCTCATTACAGGCATAATCAACGGTAACCTTATTATTCTCTATTTCGCTGTGCCTTTGATGTACTTAGAAGCCGGATTATTATGCGATCCCAAGTCTCTTTATTCGACACTGAGGGATGGCTATCTTCTGACATTTGTGATGGTTTTTGTGTACATTTTGATGCCCTTTCTAGCACGTATGGGGACATACCTGTTGACCTATGCGAAAGTTAATGTATGGCTACTCAAAGGAATAGAGGTGATTAAAAACCTTTATATAATCTGTAATTAATTAATTAATCTCTTCATCACGTGATAAGCTATATACAGGGTGTTTCGTTTTAAATGATACAGTCGATTTTCTCCGAAACTATCGATGATACAAAAAATGTTTCAGATGAAAGTTAAACGGTTTCGAGGGGGACATCTTATAATGGACACGTGTTTTCTCTAGGTGGAGGTGTTCTTGAGATTTTAAGATGATCTTTGTTTTTTTTTTAATGGAATTATATGATTTTCTTTATATAATATAATTCCCTCTATAGTTATTTGGTATATAAAAGTATTAAGGTAAAGATATAAAAAAATCAATAGTTTATGAGATATTTTATACTTTATTCTGACATATTTTGACATGAAATATAAAATATCTTGTAAACTATTCATTTCTTGATAACTGTATCTTAATACTTTTATGTGTAGAATAGTGGGATGAATCAATTGATGGAAACACATGGTTGCTTTTCAAAAAAGTATGTATAACTGCACATTACAAATTGCATAATTTTTTTGAAAAGCAACCATGTGTTTTCCTCGCATCAATTGATTCATCCCATTATTCTACGCATAAAAGTATTAAGGTACAGTTATCAAAAAATGAATAGTTTACAAGATATTTTATATTTCATGTCAGAATATGTTAGAATAAAGTATAAAATATCTCGTAAACTATTGATTTTTTGATAGCTTCACCTTAATACTTTTATATGCCAAATAACTATATAGAGAAATTATATTATATAAATAAAATCATATAATTCCATTAAAAAAAAACAAAGGTCACCTTAAAATCTCAGGAACACCTCCACCTTGAGAAAACATGTGTCCATCATAAAATGTCCCCCTCGAAACCGTTCAACTTTTATCTGAAACATTTTTTTGTATCATCGATAGTTTCGGAGAAAATCGATTGTATCATTTAAAACGAAACACCCTGTAGATTGGTAGCTATATAATATACTTATAACTGCAAACGATACCAATTATTATTATACCTTTCAGGTCCTTTACTGCATGCCACCGCCATTCAGTACGGGACTCGCTTTGTGCCGTTTGGCACAAGCTGATTTGCCTACGAGCGTAATTACCACGCTGGTATCGCACTTTGGGGGACTATTCTTATCTCCTATTTTACTATATATAATGGTAAATCCTTTCATCCCCGCAAGAAATATATTTTCTTAAATATCTTTTCTTACTAGAACGCATTACATATGCAATAATCTATTATTATTCATCTTTACATACTTATATTTATACTATTTTAGTATACATTTACAAATAGAGTAATTTTTTAAGTAGCTATTTTAAAAGATCATTTTAAGATGCTATAGATAATTTCTTTTAACAGTTAGGAACATCTACTCCACCATTAGTCGGAGTTAACATCAGAGAGACTGTATACAGTACACTTATTCCACTGGGGACGGGTATCATCCTACGGACATTCATATTGAAAGACAGATGCATGAATATTAATACAAGTTGGTTTTCCCAAGGTTTATTGCTGACAATAGCATATCATTGGTTTTGCGATGCTGTTCTGGCAGATGCTTCATCGTTGCAAGCGGTGGATATATTGTTTTGTGTACTTATTGGTGAGTTATTTAGCTTGTACTTTTCCTCGACTGACAGCACTTTTCATCCTGCATATTCAATACTACGAACATCTTTTCAAGCGTGCCTGGGTCAGCTCCTTCTTAGCAGTTTGTGCTGGATCTTGTGCTCCCAGTGGTTGCCGCGGAATATTCTGCTGGCTGCGTTATTTACCAGCACTCACAAATCCGTTAGTTTCGGCGGTTGGATCTTGCGTGGAGCGTATCACGGCTCAGCTCATGGGCCAGCAGTGAATTTACCATTGACGATATTGCCCGTTGCACAATTGTTGTTAGGTAGTTTGTTAGCCAGCTGGCTGGCTCCATAAGAAAAAAGTTGCAAGTGGTCTTATTCAACGATGTCTACATTTCGATTTATGGAGACATCGTTTTATCTTCCAAGCTTATTATTTGTATGAGATTTACAATGATTAATATTCTGTTTTGATGCATCCCAAAAGCTGGATAGAATGGCCTATAAAAATTTTATTATAGATAAATTTTAGAACCAAGATATTTAATCAAATTAAATTATTAAAAGTTTACTATAAATAAAGCATGGATCAGAAAGAAACACCTTTATAAATTGTCAACGCCTTTATAAATTTTTTAAAGATGTTTACTAGGTGTAAACTTAATGAAGAGAGAAAATCATTTAACATTTTATCAATAAGTAATTTTATTCGTTCGTTAATGAAATTATCTGGAATGATTTACGTTTTGGAACGAGCAATTTTGCATACAAATATTTATATATTATTTATAATTGTTATATATTGTATAATTCGATACTTACCTTAAAACTGGATGGAATGGTTTGTGTAAGAATTATATATTACTGCTTTAGTCTGGATTGAAAGAATTTATGTAAATAATGCGCGAAATATTTCATATATATATATATATAGATATATATCTCATTGCGTTTTTCAGCGCAATCTAATTCACTGACATCTTTTAAAAAGAAACAATAGAGATGATACATTGTACTGCTCATTATTATAAGAACCGTTTTAAATACAATAGATAAAAGTCAACAGCCAATCGAGCGAGATGTTACGACTTACGATTGAGTCATACAATACCTATTTATATTGTATAAATTACAAATATAGTTTCCTCATCTTCGAATGAAAAAGTTCTGAATATCCTTGAAATTACAAGCTCCTACTTATCCTAAGTCCGTCTACTATGTTAACGAGCCTTTAAAACAACAAGAGCTAGGAAACCGATTAAAGTTCTACGTACAAAAGAAGAGGACTTGTGAAACTCAGAATGACAGGTGTTTCTTTTTTCTTCCCATACAAAACATAGCGATTTTATTCTACAAATAATGGGGATAAATTTTGGTTAGTTATTCCTGTTCGAAAATTTGCATGTCGATTCACTTTTCTTTCTTTTTCCTTTCTCTATTTGTGATGCACCGCTTAATATGGTACGTTGTACCATCACTGGTGCGCATGTGTATAGTATATTCAATAATATTAACAAATAGTGTAACACTCATGATAACGCTGATGAGCATGATGTAATTCGATTCCTTCGTGAAAATCATGGCAATGGATGCATCAAACGGCGGTGCAGCAATGTAGGCGTAAGTACCAGGTCGCGTACGGCCGGCCCGGATGATCACGCTATCGTTACATTTGACACCAAGCTCCTGTCACAAACGGCGCTGACGCTGACGCCGATGCTGCTATCGCCGCCAGCTGCGCGACTCGCCATCCTCATCTTCTTCCTCCTCGTTTTCCTCTAAGAGTAACGCCTCCGTGCCCTGGAAAATCAAATTATATATCTACTAACGCTTAAAGAACTAGTAGAAATTATGGAAACGCTCTTATCGCAAAATATATTTAATCTTTGTTACATAAAAGTAATGATATGCTTTATGTAAATTTCAAAGATAAAAATTTTTCCTAAATATCTTCTTGCCTATTCGCGAAATCCAAACAAAAGTCATAAAAAAATCTCCCAATAAAAACTAAAATATCTTGAAAAATTAAAATTCTAAATTCCTATAATTATCAGAGAATTTTTCTTAATTTTTTGATAACTATTTACACATTCTACTTATACGAATTATTCTTATTAAATTTGGAATTATATATTTTATACAACTTACCTCTAAGTCAATATCCTCGTCTGCGATAGGTGCAGTCTGTTCGGAACGCGATGAGAGTTGTATAGATGCGCTCGAGTTAGTACCAGCTCCTCCACGATGTAGATGATGGCCGGATACCCAAGTTATTGATAACAGTCTGTCTTGAAATGTGCGTCCTTTTACCAGGGCCACTTCAGCTTCCTTTCTCGATTTGAAATTAATGACAATAGAAGGAGTCGCATCGTCAACTATTTGATTCACTATTTCACCAAATTGCTAAAGCATAAGAGAAATTGGCAACATTAATTGTATGTCGTGTGCTTAAAATGTTAAACGGAATATATGGAACCTCAGTTATACATTTATAACAAATGTACAATGCAAAAATATCGGCTATCAGAAAACAACAAAGTGATCTAATCTTAATCTGTTTCTTACAAAGAATAAGTTTATAGATTAAAATAAAATACTTCACAATAAAATGTTAATTAAAATACTTCAGGAAATAAAGATCTTTTTGTATATCTTTCAATTATTTTTGAGTGACAATGAGATCGCTGTATCGAAGTAATACAAATGATACAAATGCATAAATCTTACTTGAAAATGTGCTAAAACCTCCGCCTTTTCTTCAGTTTCATAACCAGAGACTAGAAGACTCGTCGGCCGATGATCCACTGAGACATGAGCGAAACTTCCCCTACCGCGGCCCCTATAGGATAGCGTGTGTGTACCGCGTGCGACTCGACTGATTTTCGTGCCTCTACCCACGCCGGGATTCGTATTCAGCCCCAACGCGGCCGCTTGGGCTCGAAGTTCGTTCAATCTCTTCTGCAATTCGCCAGCGTCTTGGCCCTCTTGTTGCGCGGTCATTAAATCTAATTCGGCATCCAGTATTTCCTTCTGCGCTTGCTCTCTAGACTTCACCTGCGACTTGGTACCGCCAATCTGGCCGTTTGCAGCCAAATCCTTGCGCAAATTGTCGACCGACTGCTGCATAGCCTTTATCGTCAACATGATTGATTCTTTTTGCTCCGGATTCTTTTCAGCCTTGTCAATCAGGGCGCGTAATTCGATCAGATGCTTGTCTAGTAACTCTTGTTTCCTCTTGCGCAGATCGGCGGTCAGTTTCATCGCCTCCTTACGTTTCTCCTCCTGCTTCTTCTTTAACGTTTCCTTAGCCGCTAATATCTCTTGCGTTTTCTTTATCGCGAGAACCTTGTCTTCTCTTGTCTGAGTAGGAACAACGGCAGCTTTAGGTGAAGTTGGAACCAAGGTTTGCGTGACTTGTTCCTCGGTCGAACGACGCGTGGGAACATATTCGTTATCTTCAGTTTTTGCCGGTAATGTTACCGCGGCGCCTAGCCTTTCTTTCACAGAGGGACGGCATCCTAGATACAATAAAATTCCTCATTACTACGTCACGTTCGGCAATTTAACGTCTACAATATTTATTGTGAATAATAAAAGGTGTACTATCTTACCCGGTGGCACATTTTCAATAGCTCCACTAACCGCATTATTATTGATGTTATTATGCCAAAATACTTTAATAAATCTATTATTCAACACAGCCTCTGTGCTTCTGTAAGCAGACTTTGCTTCGGCTGGCAGCTGGAAGGTAACCAACGCTGCCTCAGGATCGCCACCAAAATTAACTTGGATATTTACAATTTTACCGAATTTGGAAAAATGATTATTCAATTGAGTTATATTGTTTAAGCTTCGTGGAACCTTTTTCAGTTCGAGAGAACAATTGGCCGGGTTATGCACCACTCTCTGTTTCGGTCCCAGACGATTAAAGTCAAACGTTTGTTTGCGTTTTAACGGATTGCTTTGGGTATGGGTTATTTCCGACGAGTTTGTATGGGGAATAACCGGCACACTAATCAGTTCTCTTTGCCCCCTGCCGTAAATCCCAGGCGCGGGTTGTGGGTGTCTACCCCATGGCATTCGTGGCTCCATGCTAGGTGCATCCGGATTATATTCTGCAAAAGCATCTAACATATTTAATTCATTACATTTCAGAAAATATGAAATACCGCGCTTATAAACTGTAATGCTACAATTATAATAAAACTTTACAGCTATTTTTTCTTTTGTAATTTGTCAATTTCAGTTTAAATCAGTTAAAATTTTATGCGTGTATTAATAGTTTACAATTTAACTAACATTTTAAATTAATTAGTTATAAATTGTCAATTTTTAAATTTTTATAACAACTTTTAATAATATGTACAGCCAAAAACAGTTTTCTTTAAAAAAAAAAAATGATTGCTTTTATCCACATAATTGCATTACATTAAGTTATTGGAACACTTACAAGATTTACAATGCATAAAAACACATACCCATATTAGAATGGTGATTTCTTAAGTGAGGTGGTGGTATACTGGTAAGAGGAAGGTGTGGCGGTGGCGGATTACCATTAGGACCCTGCTGTGGTTCTGGTACTGTAGCCACTGGAACTGTTCCTGGAGCTTGAGCACTATGTGGCCCGAAACTCAAAACGCGACTAAGTGCCACATCTTCCAACACAACTGGATCCGTGCCATGATCATAAGGACAAAGGTCTCCCCTCATACAGTATCCCTTTTCTAAATACATGAATATAAAATAGATAACAGATTAATACTTATAAATATTATTTAAGCAAAATTAGCATAAAATAAACAACAGGTGACATTTAAATGTGCCAAGGAAAAACATATTCCTTGTGACTTTGAGAATCACTTTATTTTCATTGTCTAAGCCTTTAAAGAAACAGCAATTTTTTCAAATGTAAATCGAGTTATTCTGTCTTCTAAATTCGAGATACATACCGTCGAAATCTCTGCAACGTCTCTTTGCTTGTTGTTGAAAAGAACCTGTCTGATTATTTGGAATACTACTCGCAACGGCGACAACACTTTGTATCGACTGACTAGTTGTAGACAGCCTCATGTCTACATCTCCGTGATTACTATCTTGGGTCGGTGTACCACCACCAGGGCTTCCCTCGATTCGATCCGTTCTATCTACTTCTATCCTTTCGAAGCGATCGATCTTCTTCCGCTCTATTGATCTTGAACGCGATCGAGATCGAAGCGGCGTCGGAGATCTGTTCCTGAACCTTGCTCGATGATCGCGACTGTCTGGACCGTCGCGTATCCTAGGTCGTATTGGTGATGTACTGCGACTCCTAGTACGTCTGAAAGATAAAAATATATAGTAAAATATTCAAAGACTGTTTAAAAACTTTAAGAAAATGGAGATTTAATAGTTAAAAAGAAATTTACTAATATTTTAATAAACATTAAAAAATAATCTAATATACACATCGTTCAGCATTAGGGAATTACACAGATACAGTTGTAACACTCAGTAAAATCTTTTTTCTCAAAGCGTTAAAAGTGAATAATCAGGCTCGGAATTCATCACGAATACTCTGTGATAAAGATTTTACTGACATTTTCATTAAATTTCATGAGACGTTTCAATTACAAATGCATAATCGCACCTGCGCTCATGTCGTCTAGTACTCAGTGGTGGAGATTCGTTTCGCCATGGGCGACTTCTATCTCTTTCTCTATCACGTCGGATGTGTTCTCTACTTCTAGATCTACGTCTGTCTCTTTCCCATGATCGAGATCGTGATCGCGTTCTTGATCTCATCCTGCCACTCCTACATTTTACATAATATAATTGAAATTCTAATATTATCCAAACTTAATGTGCTAAAATTCTTATATCTTTTAGCTCTCTTTGTTTCATACAAGCGATAAACATTGATTTACATTGATTTATATAAGCATTGATTTTATTCTCACAAAAAAAGATTACCTGCTTCGAGATCGTTTTTCCTTCTCTTTATCCTTATCTGAATCAGATTTTCTAGTCTCGCGTTTACTAATTACAGCAGGTGCGGATCCATTAATTTGAAGTGGGACGGGGGGATTCGTAATTATAGGTACTATTGTTGGAATTGCTGCTTCCATTATTTTCTCTGTTGACGATGATACAATTGGGGCTGGTGGATTTACGCCGGGGGGTGTCCCACCACCATCCGGATCGCTCTTAGGCGGTGGGAGTACGTACTCCTGAGTCTCTAGTGTCTTGAAGAGCAATTCCACAAAGTTTTTGGTTTCTGGAAACAATAATTCCAATGCATTTTTCACGTCAGAAATGCGATAGATGATCAAATTTCCAATTTACGCGTTATCAAATATTTTATATAAACCTTGTTGCAGAAATACGTCCAACTGCTCGACCATGCCACCACGTAGTTCCTCCAAAGTTTTATCTTTCTTGACTAATGCATAGACATATTTGGCCAAAGCAGCAGGATCTGCATCGCATCTAGCAAAAGAAAATTAATTGTTTAATAATAGACACTTAATACAAAAAAAGGAGAAGATGTGTATATTATATAAATATGAAAATGTTTATTATATGCAAATTTGTAAATGTTATCTTAAATTATCTAATATATTAACTTCATCTCTTACACTATATAATTAATTAAATATAGAATTTCTTTTTATGTATAAACATTTGATCACAAATTCAAGTTCATTAGCAAAAGGTATTTCTTATTATAATGCTTAAAATATATGAAGTAATTAACTATACTATTATACAATGTATATAAAATAAATATATAATATTTCACTTAAATACTAACATTATTACTTATATTTTACATATAAAATGAGGCAAAAGAAAGCATATTGCATATATATTATATATATAATCCATATTTATAATTTTTTAATTTATAAATTCTTTGTATTATCTGAATCAGATTTTATTGAACATGACAATTGATTGTTTTACATTAACAATAATTTAATTGTTTGCTATCTTCTTGAGTAACTTGTTTACATCTTGCTTTTATTTTTACTTTTTCAGTTTCATAAATCGTAATCCTATATATAATCTATATACCAATATTAGTTTATAACAAAATTTATTCTAAATTAAGAGATTTAAAATTCCTAAATTATAAGATAATTGAAGTAAAAAGTATAAAATACGTTATATACACCAATTGCAATGCAAACAGATTATTCAATACATGTACTTTGTAAAACGTCACAAAAGCAAAGCTTGTATTCAATCAATAATTTATAAAGACAAAACAAATTATACAAACTTTTACATCCTTAAGTTAAAAGTGCGCTTCTTCTTTGAGCAATTATGTAGAATAAATCAAAAACGTCAATATATAATCAAGTGAAAAATTACAATATCATGTTCACCCATAAAGTCTGCTTACTAAAAATCAGAATTGAATATTATAAATATTCAAAGCATGCAATATCTATCGGCACTCGATGGAATGATTTCCTAATTGTTTCAATCATTGCAAAACATAACGAGATACAGTGGAATTATAACAAGTGGAAATACCAATCCATTACAAGTACATATACCAATACAAATGCATATTGTTGCTGCACATTGCTTGCGATGTATTAAACGAGGGACCAACAAATAATAACATAATATGGTCCCAGAATTCAATACTCGCAATTCGACAAAATCGGTTAAGCGGGGAGCACACGGAAGATGGTCACTCGCTAGACTCGCCAGATGAAGCTGGCCAGTGCTCGTGCGGACGAGGACAGGTGCAGGGTGCTCGGGGGTGGGAGAGGGGAGGCGCGAGGAGGGGGGGTAGACAATCGCCGATGCACCCTGTGTAAATACCGTGCCGCACGGGGAGCGCAGCCACATGTACGGCCATTTAGGAGCACCGAACGCGTACACACGTACGCGCGGAGTGGTGCACTCTCCTCTCAGGGGGGGCACACAGACTGGCCTACTTACAACGGCTCCAGCACGGCAGTCAGCCACGCCTTGAACTGCTCCGGATTGTCGATTATCATTCTCGGCGGGTTCCGCGTCACGGTCTGGCATAGAAGGCCTCGCGGTCACACGTCAGTCACACGGGATGCCACAAGCAAGCGTAAAGACTGTACACTCCTAAGTGAAGACAGTCGCCATTCTGAAATCAGTCGCTGTTGCATTGGCATGGAACAGTCGCGCGTAGCTAGAGGCACCGTCTCCAACAAGATGTCGCGGGAATAGCTGCTGCCGCGCGCGGCTGGGTCAGGCTGGGTCGCAGAGATGTCGCTGACGTCCGCCAATAGAAGCCCGCCCCAGCAACAGCGGCATTTTAAACTGATCCTTCTAGCGTCTCGTGAAAAAACAATTAAAATAAATAATTAAAAATTATAGTCATAATGAAAAATAACTTAATAATTAATAAAATATTAATTAATAATAAGATTAGGACTGACAAAAATAACGTATTAATTATTTTAATTAGGATTTTAATTAATTTAGAATTAACGCGGCTGAAATAAATAATAATCATGTTAAAATAAATGTGGCCAAAGTAAAAAAAAAGTAGTAATCATAATTAATAAATTATTAATTATCGTAATTGTAATTTGATTTAATTTAAAATTAACGCGGTTGACATAATTAATAATTATGTTAAAATAAAAATGCGATGAGAATAAAAAGTAATAATAAATAAATAGCAGGGTTGGGTGTTTTTGCGTAAAATAAAGTCTACATCTACGCATGGACAATGTAAACTATGTTTAACATATCATTTATGTAAACAAAAAAAACCATCAGTAATCTATGGATTCTCAGATATCGGAGATTTGCATTCCGTTTGCAATTTCGATGTCAGTTGCAATTACTATTAAATATCTTTATAATTAATACTACAATTAAATACGTTCATTATTTTATGATTTAATTACTTCTCCTTTGCATTGTGCTATCCAATTTATAATAGTTTACATTTTTTATATTGTCTACATGAAAAAAGTTCATGTAAACATCACGTAGATAATATGTATAACCAATCCATATAATTTTCAAATTTACTGCACGACTGATAAATAATAAATAGTAATTATATATATATATATATATAGTAACAGTAAATTATTAATTACTATAATTATAATTTAATTTAATTTAGAGTTATGGAATTTTTTAATGTTACGTCATAAGTTTTAAGTTTTAAGATGGCGTTCTTAAGTCTCGATTGTGATTGGTCGATT
>NJRP01000020.1:681291-702081 GCA_003063835.1 Aphaenogaster floridana | reverse complement strand
CATTAGGTCTGTTTGTGTTGCTTGCACTTCTCGCACTTGTACTTCTCGTTCTTTTTTTCTTCAACGCCAGGGCGTATGTTTATCTCGCTTTAGGTGCAAGAAGTGCGAGAAGTGCAAGCAACACAAACAGACCTATTATATCGAGTTTAATTGATATAGGACTACAAAAGATTGAAGCGGCTAATCATCTCCCGCACGGGATTGGTCGCCGCGGAGCTGCACGTGGCTTATTGGCCACCGTGGGAATACGTGACGTTAACGAGGTTGTTTATTGTTTTGCAGCATCCTCTTGGATATTTGGAGACACGGAGACTGACGGAGATCCGAGAAGGTTACGGATGACATTTTATGCTCGACCATTTCAATGTGATATGATCGAACAATAAGCGCACAATGATAGCGGACGCAGGCGAGACTAGCACCAAAATGGAGACAAGCGAAGTGAGTGCAAGCGTACAAATAATTTAACATAAATACCCAAAATTTAACATAAATAGCCAGAAAAGAAATTGTGCTGATAATGACGTCCGTGACTTTCGTAGATGCCCAAACCGAAGATAAATTACGATTGGTATCAAACGGACACCCACGTAATCGTGACGATACTCGCCAAAAATACGGAAAACGTGAAAATCGTTTACGGAGAAAGCACAGTACGTATTTTCATCAGCTCGTCTGTTAAGCTGGGTATACACCTAGCGAACGAACACCGAACGAACAGCTATCGAATGGCTCAGGAACGGCTACGAACGGCTAACGAACGACTATTTCCGGTCATCGTCGTTCAATAGCCGTTCTTTGTCACCGCTGACCGTTTATAGTCGTTGGTTAGCCGTTCGTAGCCGTTCCTGAGCTATTCGATAGCTGTTCGTTCGGTGTTCGTTCGCTAGGTGTATACCCAGCTTTAGGCGCGTTCGGAAACATCACCCGAGATCTCTCATTTAATAATCAGCGAATAACTAGGATAAAATAGCTACATAGGGGATGTTTTACTCGGATGATGTTTCCGAACGCAATCTTAGTGAGTGATAAAGGAGCCTCGAATAATGGCATACCATCCCATATAATAGAGAGTTTTTGCAATACCGTTTTTTAGATATGGTGAACGCTAAAATTATGTTATTGGGTCGAAAGACAAAACTGCGCATGCGCAGTACCCAACGTGATTTTTGCGTTTATAATTTCTAACTGAACAATTAGAAAGAGACGAAGAGTGAGTTTAATCGGAGGATCAAGTTAATCGGAGATGGTGATACCAGCCCTATAAGACGGTATTGCAAAAACTCTAATGATTCTAGGAGACATAATGCTATTTTTTTTAAATATTACTTTCCAAGCTGTACACTTTTGGACATCTAGATATTGGAGTAATGCTCGAGATATCCGGATAGCCGAGTACTTTAACAGTACCAGTTTGAAGTATTATTTTATGATTCTTATACAGTGTGTTTTATTTTAATTTCCCCAGGCAAATATCTCGAAAAATATGGAAGATATAGAAAAACTTTTCAGACAAAAGTTGTTTGGTTCGAAGGGGGACATAATATGGTGTCATTGGTTTGACCTTGAGTGAACGTGCCATATGGAGTTTAACTTTGTTTTTTTAAATGGAACCCCCTATATATTTTTCATTGCATATTCTTGTAACTTACCTCGAAAGCTTTTCAAAACACTATAAGAAAATGTTTTTTTATCAAGCACTTTTTGAGTTATAAAGCTTCAAAGTTACAGTACCGCCGGCATTAGCACTACCCAAGGTGTACTGTGTGGAGGTTGCATGGCCGGATTTACACCTCGGAGAGAGTTTGAAGTCATTAAATACTGCGGGAGTGACGAACCGTGCAGTCTAGCATTTTTTACGTATACAAGTTACAAGCTACAAGTATGCATTATAACAAAAAATGTGTTAGACTCCACGATTCGTCACTCCCGCAATATTTAATGACTTCAAACTCTCGCTCTCAGGTGTTAATCTGACTGTGCAACTTCCACGCGGTACACCTTGAGTAATGCTAATGCAGGCTGTATTGTAACTTTGAAGCTTTATAACTCAAAAAGTACTTGATAAAAAAACATTTTCTTATAGTGTTTTGAAAAGCTCTCGAGGTAAGCTACAAGAATATGCAATGAAAAATATAGGGGGTTCCATTTAAAAAAAAAAAGTTAAACTCCATATGTCCTTGGCATGTTCACTCAAGGTCAAACCACTGACACCATATTATGTCCCCCTTCGAACCAAACAACTTTTGTCTGAAACGTTTTTCTATATCTTCCATATTTTTCGAAAATTTGCCTGGGGAAATTAAAATGAAACACACTGTATAATATTACAGATTGAAATAATTGTTAATAAAAAAAAAGCTACGTAAAATTTTGAACAAATAAAATTCAATTTTCACAATGTTTAAATTGTTTTTCAGCTAAGTGTATCTGCAAATCTACCATCTAGTAGAGAATATAGCTTGGAGTTGGATTTGGCTAACTTTATAGTGGCAGAGCGATGTTCACACAAGGTATCACCGTCCAAGATAGAAATCAATTTGAAAAAACTGGAGGGAATTAGATGGGCAACACTGGAAGGAAAAGTTCAATCAAATAAAGTGACACCTATACCAGCTGGTAAGTTGTAAGTCATTACTTTATCAAAAAATGTTAAAGACAAAATATAAATGTCAAATAAAATGAGA
This sequence comes from Aphaenogaster floridana, assembly GCA_003063835.1. NCBI lineage: Eukaryota > Metazoa > Arthropoda > Insecta > Hymenoptera > Formicidae > Aphaenogaster > Aphaenogaster floridana. The sequence goes on along the minus strand of NJRP01000020.1, from coordinate 699,394 downwards.
TAAAAATATAATGGTTGCTAATGAGTAGAACATTTGGCAAACTTGGTCAATATATTAAAATTTATTAATTTACTCATTAACGATGTCTAACATTTACAATTTTTTATGACAAGACTTTAAATTTCTATCTTACATCATTTAGTTACTGTATATTTTTTTCGCAATGTCATTATGATCAATATTTATGCAGATAATTATTTTTTCTAAAATTTTTTCTTGTACATATTATTTAAGAGATACTTCAGTATCCAAGTTCCTGTAAAAAATCTAAAAATTGGGATAAAGTAGAAAAGGAAATTGAGAGACAAGAAGCGGAAGAAACTGGTGAAGGTGAGGCTGCGGTGAATTCTCTCTTCCAAAAAATATATGGCAAAGGATCCGATGAAGTAAGACGCGCAATGAACAAATCCTTTGTAAGTAAAATTGATATGCATTATTGATAAATTAAATAGTAACAAAAGAAATTGCAGTTATCTCATGAAATAATTAGCTTTTTTCACCAAATGTTAACTCTTAATGTAATCGTTTGTATCGCCAGTATTAATAAAACGAATTGTTTATTTAGGCGACCCAACTGGCCAATTTTATTTTCAAATCATAACATTAACTAGATGTAGATGTTATAATTTGAGAATAAAGCGTCGTCTACAATGGCCGTAAGAGCATGGCTGAAAGCCGTAAGCGTAAGAAATTTACCAATCACAGTCGATTATTCTCTTCCCATTCGATTGTGATTGGTTAATTTCTTACGCTTACGGCTTACGGGCATACTCTTACGGCCATTGTAGACGACGCTTAAAATTGGCCAGTTGAGTCGCTTAAATAAAAAATTCGTTAACTCTTAATATGAAGCAAATTAAATTCTTATGAAGATAATTATATATATTTGCAAGTAAAAATTTATATGCTAGAAGCCATTTGTAAGAAATATAAATTTTATATACATAGAATATTTTACATACAGATAGAATCTGGCGGCACTGTCTTAAGCACTAATTGGGGAGAAGTAGGACAAAAAACGGTTGAGAAAAAACCACCAGACGGAATGGAGTGGAAATCTTGGAGCTCATAATTCAGAATGATTTCTTAAATTGAATTTTCTTCGTATTGAATTTTTTTTGCATATAATGATCATGTTCAATCCTCAATTATCACACTAATATATTGTATTAACGTAGGATATACATATATTAATAGAGAGTTTTTGCAATACCGTCTTTTAGATACGGTGAACGCTAAAATCACGTTATTGGGTCGACCCAATAACGTGATTTTAGCGTTCACCGTATCTAAAAGACGGTATTGCAAAAACTCTCTAATATTTACTTGAGAGTGATCGTCTTTCTGTTACAGGATAATTTAATAATTTACAGTTTTAAAAATTTATTTTGTATTATAATGAAATATATAAAATCATTAACGTTTGCTTATATTAAGACCTTTATGTAACATTTCAATTTATACATCTATAATTTACAGTTATAATTATACAGCGTTATAATATATATAGTATTCTAGTGAAAATAAATGCTCACACACGTTAATGTGTGTAAAAAATAAGGAGCATTTTGCCTGCCAAGTGTACAGCAAGCATAGTTTTGTAAGTAAAATTGATATTCATTATTGATACATTAAATAGTAACAAAAGAAATTGTAGTTATCTCATTAATAATTAGCCTTTTTCACCAAACGTTAATATGAAGCAATACTCTTAATATGAAGCAAATTAAATTCTTATAAAGATAATTGTATACATGTATTTGCAAATAAAAATTTATATGCTAAAAGTCGTTTGTAAGAAATATTTCATTTTATACAGATTTCTATCACCTTACGAAAGAAATCTTTGTGTTTCACTCTTGTATAATGTATATTTCTATTAATAACTTTTTTTACAACATTCTCAAGTTCTTACATGTTTTATATGTATGTTACCCCGATTTAAACAAATTTAATAAATACTTTATTACACAGAAGAAAAAAATGTAAGACTTGCATTAATTTCGTTTGTATTTAAGCAATTGTAAATTTTTAATAATGTATATAAATTATGTGTTACTTTTAAAAAATATACGATCCACATGCATAAATACCTCTCTTGATATAACTCATTCCTGAAATCAACAAATTTGCTGAATACTTGGCCGAAGTAACGAAAATATTAGACGTATTAAAATTATTATCATTTTCTTTGTTTTCTTGCTTTTTATCATATTTTATACTTCCCAATTGTTGGGAAAACTTGGTATCGAATGAGTGTAACATTTGTTTAATGTCAGACAGTTCGTTCGTATTCGTTTGAAATAACAATTCATTCTTCCCTTGTGCTATCTCTATGGTGTTTCTTACATCTAGTATCCTCTTGTTATTAAGCATCATTGAACCTATCAATGATATAATCGCCAATGCGGCCGAAGCGATGATAGATAAATACTTATATTTCTGTGCATTTAAGTTTTGGCTAATGTGATAATCTTTTATAGCAGTTGCCAGCTGGGTGAAATTGTCCCTCTCTTCTTTCTCGGATAACGCCAGCTGGTTAATAACTTTTTTTTGTTCCTGTAAAGACTTATGTTCCACTATCGTCAATTGCACGTACTTGGAATCATCTCGCTTGGTTTGAATTAATTCTGCATAGATATCTTGCAGTTTATAAGTGATATCTGTTAATTCCTTATTTAGATTTCTCCTGTTGTCCTGACACTCGAACAGTTTATCCTGAAGTGCAATTACTTGCCTTCTGGCTGCTTCAACTGTATCCATTCCTACTAACTGGTTGTACCATTGCCACCATTTAACGATTTTTCCTGGCAACGGTGTGCTTGATTCTAACGCCTTGGCATTCAAATCTTGCATTATGATTGCCTGATTGTTAAGTTTCTACAACATAAAAATTAAGTTTATGTAATGTCTTACATACTATATGTAAAGCAATAGTTTTAATTAAATGTCTCCTTTCTAGTGAAGAATCTTCAGATTGTTGGATGAATTTTAAATCGATTTTTTTTTCCAACTAAAATATAAACTCAACTTGTGACTTTCAAGCAATTAATAATTGAAAGTAAAAAACCACGAATAAAGTTTTAGATTGATATCAGAATATAACATTACTTTGTTTATAACATTACTGCAGGAACGAGAAAAGTAAAAACTAGATTAATTATAGAACATTATACTTTATAAAATTATTATACTACGTAATTACATCCAACCTAAAAATCTGAAAAATTTTGTGACTAACTCGTTAATAAATGCCGCGATAATTTTATGTAAATACATAAGGCAATATAGAAAGTTTAAAAAGAACATTTATTTATTACGTTATCTGGTCCCTGAACGAGATTGCAAGTTGATCTCAGAAAATTGATTGGAAATGTTTGTCGACGTAGAGAGAAGCCAGTTATACGAAATAAAATGCTTATATCCATGTTACACATTTATTGCTTACTTTTGCAACGATATTATATTTTTCGGTCGCGATACTCTGCGCCTTTCCCGCGGCATTTTCTACAATCCCCTTTGCATTGTGAAGCACTCCATATCTCTTCGCTTGTTCGCTTACTAGCCTGATCAATTGTCGATAGTGCTCTATCATTATATCGAGCGGGCAATCCAATAAAAAATAGAACCAATTAACTGGATTATTATACGCCGACAGACACTAGCAGAATTGAAATACGGAGACTAGCTCGATTCTAGTCTCAACTCAAATTCCGATTCATGGTTGTGTTCGGCAGAAAAAGCTAAAAGCAGCTTATTAAGCCGAGCGATTCTTTAATATGATTGGTTCTTGCCTTTAGTGCCTCCTTGGATCTAAATGTATAAACCAATTGTATTACAGAATCGCTTACTAAACTGCTTTTCCGCTGAACGCAGCTCTCTCCAACCTAACCTAACATAACCTTTAACCCACGCTTCGACGCGTCAAAACTGTCAAGAGTAATGTTACGGAGCATGAATAATATGAAAATCGCATTGAACGAATTGTTGCAATTTATTCACTATTCAAATTACTCTCAATAATTTTTGATATCTTTACTGAATTACTTCAGGGTCGGCAGGAGTGATGAGATTGAGCTCTCGCCGAATATTTTCTGCTCTTCGTTTGCGGTGCAGACACGTGCACTCTGTACTCAATCTTATTTTTTGTCTCATAGAAATATTTTGTCATGAAACTTTTTTGACTTATTTCTTACAAAGCTACGAAACCCGCTACAGAGCAGAATTTTGCACAGTCTAGCTTTTACAAAATTATAATAAATTATAATAAATAATATTATCTGCTCCTCATTCGCAGTGCAGTACATCTTTGTATTTACCCATATTTTGACTCGTAGAAGCAATATTTTGTCACGAGACTTTTTTTGGCTTATTTCTTACGAAATTACGACGGCCGTTACACAGCCGAATTTTCCAATTTGGCTCTTAAAATAATTATAATAAACAAAATTATTTGCACTTTAACTGCACTATAGTGCAGATCTGGTTACACTTCAGAAAAAAATTTTATTTTGACCTTTTTTAAAAAAATCGCTCTGTAGGGGCCATCGGACGATTCTCCTAATTACGAATATCGCATTACATTGCGATTTTTTCTGTATTTTAGTCGTAATATGGGTAAATAGAAATTCATCTCCGACAGATGTCTCCATGGTCTCTCCTGCTGACCCTTTTAGGCTGCGTTCAGATTCCCCACCCGGGTGTCCCCAGGTTTCATTTTATCTTTATTGTTTACTGAATGTTAAACAAAGATAAAACGATACCTGAGGGCACTCGGGTGAGGAATCTGAACGCACCCTTAGACTGGATCAAAAATTGGCCAATCACAGTCGATTATTCTCCTCAAATTCTATTGTGATTGGTCAATTTCTTAGGGCTTAAAGCTTACTACACCCTATTGTAGACCCAGGCTTACGCGATTGGTCCGTTGAGCTAGATCTAGATGCTCCAATTGGTTCGCTGCTGTCAAGAGCGCGATATTGTGCTTTTCCAAATTGAAGTTCGAACAGCAAAAAGTTTTGGTAATTTAAGTAATGAATCCAAAGAGCAGAATTGGCAAGTCGTCATTCCGTAATTAGATGATAATATTCGATAATATTCTCGGGGTAATAATTCACCAATTCGATCACATTACATCTTGAATTTTACGCTGAATTTAATAACATCGTCATTTATTTTAGTGTTTTTTTTTGTATTTATTTCCTTTGTATTTTTCTCTTTTAAATGTTATGGATATATTTATTTTATGTCAAATATGAGAAGCGCAACGAAACCTACCCCACGCATTTCTGAATTGACCGACGATTGATTCATCGTCGCGATCGTTCCGATATTTAAAAAATCGCGACATTGGCAGCGATTCGATATTGCGATTCTCGAAGCGGAATTTGAATGTCGCGACAGTTACTCGCGAAACGCGTCGCGACGGAGTTTTGCGTTCGTATCGCTCCTTATTTTTCCTTCCGATTATCGCTTCCGAAAATGAATTTCGCTCGCAAAGCGTCGCCGCGAATGTTCCGCCGAAGTCTAGTGACATGAGTGTCGCGGTTGCGTTCATTTTATGCCGGTATTTATGCAACTACAATATGCTCTCGATCGGCGATCCGCTTCTGTGTCAGGCCATTATTAGTCCGGATCCTTTTTGCACGTTTCCCACGGTTTTATCGCGGAATTGCTGCGAAAGCAACATTGACATACGATCATCGCCAGGTACGTCGGATATTTATATAATTGGCCGCGTTAATTAATTCTTATTTTCTCACTATGAAAGATATCGTGAGTAGAGTTCTAAAATTATCGGTAAATTAAAATCAAGCGTAATTTACGGTAAATTACGGTAATTGGCCGTAATTTTCGGTAATTTTGGTAATTAGTTTGTATTTTTAGGTTTGTCGATTATGATTTATAATGACTTATTGAACATTATTTTAAACAATATTTGTGCACTTTAGCGAAAATTACGTAATAATACATTGCTTACATTTGGTCTGTTCTTTTTCGCTGCACTTCTGAACTAGTGCAATAAGTTAGAATGAGACAAATATATTTTCTTTCATTCTAACTTATTGCACTAGTTCAGAAGTGCAGCGAAAAAGAACAGACCAATTGACTCAAACAACAAATGTCAGTCTCATTTTAAGTGCAAAAAGTGCGAAGAGCAAACAGCACGGCGATCTAGAAAATGATAAGTAAGATCATGATCTGATCATTGTCATCTTAATTTATATTTTATATTAATGTGATGAGAGTTACCAAATGCTCAACGAAAAGACTGAAGTCTGGTTTTGTTTTGACTATATATATATAAAGTATGACTTGTTTGTTTTAACTTCTATATAACTGAAACTATTTTATTTTTTAATGTTAAGGTACGGTTAATTATATTTATGTTTTGCAGGTTTTGCAAAGTGCAATAATTTTTTTATGACTTTAAGCTTAAGTACAAAAGCAATACCAAATAGCGAAATAATGCATAATTGAAATTGTAATTTCAAAATGTAATTCATGTGTTGTTAAACAATTGTTATCCTATATAAGTATAAGCTCTATTTGAAACGTTCCTGTACTTTTTTAAAATAAAAATGAAACAATTATAAATAAAATCTTTATTTAGCGCTTACGCTATTCAAATCGAATAAAATAGGCAATATTTATTATAAATTATAATTGTAATCATTGATCATGTGTTTTCGGTAAATTACGGTAATTTTATTGGGTAATTTACAGTAAATTACGGTAAATTACCAAAGTTACTCGGTAAAATTACCGGCCTTTAGAACTCTAATCGTGAGAAAAAGAGAAAAAGAGCGAGAGAGAGAAAAATAGAAAGAGAGAGAGAAAAGAAAGAAGGTGGAGGAAAGACATGCTAGCAATTTTATATTTTATTTAATTTAAAATACAATTAATCTCTTGACGTTATATTATTTTTTATATATATTTCTTTCTCCCTTCACATAACACTTGGAGAAACAAATACTTTTTGCTGCGTAAATACTTTCTCATTTCTTCCTTACGTTGCGTCTGATGATAAGTATGCAAAACATCGTTAAGATGGCAGGACCGTCTTAAAAAGGAAATGTAAATATCAGCAATGGTGTTTACAATTTTTCCAGTCACGTTGCGATAGGTTATGATCGCCATTCGCGCAGAATTTACGTTGACAGTTCACGCGAAGAATTTACATCAAATTTTAGTTTAAAGTATTTAGGTAATACATCTGATAGTTACATTAAATAATAATTAATATTATTGAATTGATCTAACTTCTTTTGTAACACGAAAAGTGTTCGTTTCTGTAAAACTAACCCTCTAGGCGAGAAATTTTGCGTCAAAACATACTAGAAAAAGTATTTTACAACTTGAAATACATAAAAAATAAAGTTTTAAAGGAATCATTGTGAACGTATTTAAGTATTTATATATTTGTACTGATTTCTAGTAAGAGAGATTTTTAACTTATCACTAACCATTTTTCTATAATCAAAATAATTATGAAAAGCATGAATGAGATACCTTATTTGTTTATTTGCATTTGTGAGGAAACTGATTTATTGATTTGACAGGCAAGAAAACGTTACGATGAAAAGAAATTTGCGAAATAGGCATAATCAACTAATAATTGAATTGTCAGATTCTGATGATAATGATTATCAAATGTCTAAAAAATCCAAAGATGAGGACTACGCAGTAGAAGAAAATAAAAGGAAAAAGAAAATTATAGCAGATAAGGGAGAACCAAACAAGAGAGTAAAGAGAAATACATCAAACAAGAATGTTAAACCTGTCAAAAGAAAAAGTCGAGAAGAAAGCTTTGAGACAGTCAGTAACAAGAAACTAAAGCTGGAAGGATCGTCTTGCACTGATTCTACAGATGTAAAAGTGTCGCAACAAAACCAGAAAGATTTAATCAAAACTCATATAAAGGAAGATGTGAAGATTGAAGAAAAATTCAACTCTAACTTTTTGCAATGCGTAGAATGGACCGACATTGATTACATAAGCGAAGTCAACAATGTAGATAAACGTATCGTGGAGAATGTAGTGAAACTTTTCAAGGAAGACAACACTATACCCTTTATCGCAAGATATAGAAAGAACATGACTGGATCTATGGAACCAGATAAGTTGAGAGATCTCCTGGACAGTTTTGAGCAAGCGAAGACTATTAAACTTCGTGCTGCGACAATTATTAAGAACATTGATAAATTGGGAAAATGGTCGCCGGAAATTCATTCTACTGTCACATCTGCAAAATCCCTCGCCGACCTCGAACATATTTATTCCTTGTATAAATCTTCGGCGTCGAAACGATCTCTGGCAGAAAAGGCACGAGGATTGGGTCTGGAAAGTATCAGCGATGCTGTTTTACGGGGAAAGAATATACCACCGTTGACATCCTTAGTAGACGAACGAAGGGAAGGCTTGCAAAACGAGCAGGAAGTAAAAAGCGGTATCGTGCATATAATAGCGGACGTCATCAGCAAGAATAAGGAGATTTTCAATAAAGTGACTTCCCTGCGGAAAATATCTTTTATAGACATACAAACGACGCATTGTAAAACGGCAGAAAATTCGAAGAATGTGAACGAGCAGAAGTACGAACAGTACTTGAATTTTAAATCGAGAGTGAATACCATTAAGCCGCATCATATACTGGCCATTAATCGGGCTGAATCGCAAAAGATCATCACCGTGAAGATCATCGTTCCCGATGCTTTCGAGCGCGCGTTCAAGGAGTATTGCTTGTCACGGTACACGAATCAGCAACGAGGAAGTAATACGAAAATATTACATTGGGATTTACTCAACGATAGTATCGATTACGCTTATAAGAAACTGATTAAGCCTCAGGTGATACGTCGCATAAGGAGCGAGATGAAGGAAAGCGCGGAAAAGGCGTCCATAGAAGTTTTCGCGACTAACGTTAAACAGTTGCTGCTAACTCCTCCTGTACGTGGTAAAATTGTTCTCGGCATAGACCCGGGTTACCGTCACGGATGCAAGCTTGCCGTTGTATCGGAGCAAGGCGACGTCCTCGAGACCGCTGTGATATATCCTCACAACCTGTTGGCATTTAAAGACGCAGCTAACGCGTTGGCGAAATTGGTGAACAAATACAGATGTACGATAATAGCTCTGGGGAACGCTACAGCGTGCAGGGAGACCGAGTTGTTTCTGACAAAGGTAATCGAGTCGAAGATGTTCGGCTCGCTGAACGCGATGTACACCATTGTTGACGAGTGCGGGGCCTCGATTTATAGTTGTAGCCCGCAGGCAAAATCCGAGTTCCCGGATCTCGATCCGAACCTGGTGTCGGCTATCTCGATAGCGAGACGCTTGCAGGACCCGTTGGCGGAATTGGTTAAAATAGAGCCGAAGCATTTAGGAGTCGGGATGTATCAGCATGATCTGCCTGAGACGAAACTGACGAAGACGCTATCCGAAGTTAGTATAAATTTACTGTTTAATGTTAACTAAATAAATTATTTGAGATATAGATAATTTAAGAATTTTGGATGTTATAATGTGCTGTTATATGGATATGTAAAAATAATTGCATAATTTTTTAATGCTAATTTCTTTGACAAATTCGAAGCTGATATTTCTCTTATTGTTAGCGATAATTTTAAAAATCTAAATAAACATGCAACAAATTAATCCTTATTCTATTTTCATTTTTAAAAAATCATAATCAGAGATTTCTCAAAAGTTTTTCTCGGATAATGATATGATAGCTTTTTGGGACGGGGGAGATTCGATATGCAACAAAGAAACATTCGTATTAATTGTTCCAGGTTGTCACAGAGGTTGTGAGTTTTGTAGGAGTCGATATCAATACAGCTTCCCATTATCTTCTACAACAAGTAGCCGGTCTCACGTGTTCTCGATCTACGAACATCATAGAATGGCGAAACAAAAATGGACCGTTCAGGAATAGAGAGCAGCTGTTGAATGTGAAAGGTATCGGCGGCAAAACGTTCGAACAGTGTGCAGGGTTCATAAGAATTCTACCGGAGACAGCAACAGGAAGCGAAACCTCGTCAGAACGGAACAAAAAATCGAAGAGCGATTTTAATCCCTTGGATCAAACGTGGATCCATCCAGAATCGTATGCGATAGCGAATAAATTCGTGAAACACTGCGCATGCAAATTGGACGATATTGGCACTCCGGCATTTATCGAAAGGATAAATTCTCACGCGAGAATTGGATATGGAAAGCTAGCCGCGCAGTTTGGCACCGACGAGACTACGATGGAGACAATAGTTAAAGCTCTGACCATGCAGAAGAACGAGGATATACGATCGAAATTGAACCAGCCGCTATTCCGCAACAGCGTGCGATGTATCGAAGATTTGAGCGTCGGCACCATATTGAGCGGCGTCGTGCGAAACGTCACGCATTTCGGATCATTTGTAGACGTGGGCGTTGGTAGGGATGGACTGATACACGTCACCCGTATGAAAAAGGATCTGCATATAGGCCAGCGTGTGGAAGTGAAGGTAGTCGCCATTGAACTGGCACGCCAAAGAATTAATCTCGAGTTAATGAGTTAATGCTATACGTAACCACATCGATTACTCTTTCCGGCATTACGTATTACGATCGAAAACTAGCGTAAACTTGATGCTTGTTTTGTTTATTGTTTTTGGATTGTTCGGTTTTACTATAGTTCTGTTCCGATATACACTGCCAGTACTAAAAATCTATAATATACGTGACGTAAACTATAGATTTTCAGTGCTGGCAGTATATATTGGAACATCTGCACGGACGCCCATGGGGGGGGGGGGCAAGGAGGGGCATATGTCTGCCCTGGATTTTAATTTTTTCAATTTAGAATAATTTTATGATTGACAACCAAATAATTTTTTGTTTGAATCTATACAATTAAAAATAAAAATCTACATAGATATTTCTTTAAAAAATATTTGGAAATTTTGTTTGGCACTCCTAAGTATATTTACACTCTGCTCCCCCCACTTGAAAAAAAGTTGTAAGGGCGCGTAAAAAATTTTTTATATCTGTATGTGCTTATGTAACTTATTTTTAAATTACAAGAAAGAGATAATAAAATTGACCATTATTTTTATATCTATATATACCTAATACGATATCTGTTGATAGAAGTAATAATATATCGAACTTCATCGTTAATTTTGTGATATTCGTGTTATTTTGGTTTAGGGCTATGGCTCTATTGGATGTATGGCTATGTGTGGAATTTGTTCATATATTGTTATTCGTGCGATCAACTACTTTTGCGAGAAAGCGCGCTCGCGCGCGTGCAGCAACGAAGTGATGCCGGGCTGCTGCTTTATAGTGGCACACACGATTACCACATTGGAAATAAAGGAAAATATTACTGTTGCTTCGACGATGACTATATTTTTCTAGATAACACATTTATGTTCGAGATTTAATTTAATATTCGGTTTTTACTGCAAATGTATAATTAGCCTTATCATACACACACACGCACACGCACACACAAGCAACAGTAATAAATATATAACCTCTTATAAATAATGTCCTAGTTCTTGTATGTTCCTCATATTTTACGACTTTAATTACTACTATCTAATGCTATTCTTCTATTTGAATACTTGTTTTTTGTCAGTTTATTCTGCCTATTTATTTTTTGCTATATCTCTCACAACACTTCTCGTGAGTGGTTTATCTCAGAGAAATGGATTCCACTTTATGTCGTGCAATGCGACCGCCTAAAACGGGAACTCTATATGCGTGTTTGCGGAGAGTTAAAACGAATTCCAGTCACGTGCTAACGTGCCTTTTCCCTTGCTGCTAGCAAAAGTACAGTCGACTACAAGGGGGAGGGAGAGGGGGGGAGAGGAGGGTATATTCTGCATTGAATGCTGCAGGAAGAAGGTCGCAATTGCGACAGACGGACAATCGTGGTTTAATCTCTTATTTCTGAAACCAGATTTTTGTTTACCGAGATAAAAGATCAAGACTCGTCGACTAATCCTTGTTGATTGATTATAATTAGTTTCATTGTGTTGCCGAGTTTCAATCATATTCAATCATATCATATCGAAAAATATAAAGTAATTAGACGAGATCTAGATCTACACTGAGAAAAAAATGCTGTTGCTGGACCAAATATTTAGATTATTAAAAGAATAATCTAGATATTTGATCCAATCATAATACAATTGAATTAACTATTTATGTTTGTGGCAGCCCATGACGTACACTTTAATTGAAGCAACAGCATTTTTTTCTGTGTAGAGATCGCAAAAAGTTACAAGCTTAGAAATGGCACAGCATATTAATTAATTATCCGACTTTAAAAGTAGAAAACGAAGTTTCGTGAGAGATTTTGTTATGTTCTTCGTTTTTTATGTTTTCACATAGAATCTTCTCTTCGATAATAAAATAGTATTGTTCCATATACACTAGTACGATCGGCATAAACTTGATTTTATTATTGTATCCTCATATTTGATTATCTTTTTTCTTTCCCAAAATACGTTTCTCGTTTCGCCTTGCCTGAAAGTTTTAGCATGCAATCTGCGAATTCTATCCCGCTATCGGGAAAGTTCGGGCGCATACTATTCCGTTCTGTCCGCTGTTGTCTCGAACCTCGGCTACATTTTGCATGAGGAGTACACTGTATACGCCGAATAGCTCGCTTTGGGTAGGATTTAAGAACGTGCCCGTGCCTCCGGCGGAAAATCCGTATTTGATCGTTACCTTCGGAATCGAGAAGCAACGATCTTTCGCGTTTCCTATTTCACAATCGAACATGCACGTGTATAATCAATCCTTTCAAACGCAATGTATCGTTCACGATAAAAAAATTAGATTGAAATTAAAAGGAAATGAAATCTGAGAACATCTTTTTAGGGCAAGAGAGCATAAGAATAGTGTTTCTTAAGAATATTTTTTAGGCTAAAATTGTAGCAAATATATTTAAGGTGAAATGATATACCAATTGTTCTGTGAAATTTAAAGAGACATTTTTAAAAATATTCTTATCTGATTGATGTATATGTTATAACTATATTTATGTAATTTCTACACAAAAACAAATTTTCAGATTGTAAGGAAAAATGAGAAAGTTCTATCATTAATATTCAAATCGCATATAATTAATTGTGACGTGAATGTATAATATTCATAATGTTTATTGAAGAGTGATAATTTTGATATCACATAATCAACTCCATTAATCATTAATCATTAAATTAAAATGATCATTAAATATTCTACCGTTCGGTTAAGCCGTTAAACATTTAATTAAATGACAGTTTAAGAGCTCGCGTTATCTGTTAAATTTGCGAGATTTGAAAAACGCGGTGGCGAAAAGTGCTCGTGGTAGAGTTTACGTTTTCATTCAAACGGTATCAAATAGAGCCTATCAGTGTCACTCACGGAACAATCCACACGATTGATTTCTTTCGTCCAATCGGATAGATCAATCGAAGCCAGAAAATATTCGCGAGCAACGCAACATCCGCGTATAGGATGTATAATCCAGAAATATATACATCCAATGGAAAACGAAATGTTCACTACGCGAAACGAGCTGGAAAACGAGGCTCACATATGTATGACAAAAACCTATTGTTCCCCCACAATTGTGTCTTGAATTCGCACACGAATTGCACTGGTAGCGCTCAAGCGAGAAACAAATTTATAATGTTTCTTCACTAGCAGCAAAAAATTTCAAAGAACCTGAAAGAGGGATCTGTGAAGTTAGCACGACATTCTACTAATATAAAAAAAACAATTAGAGTTGCAGTAGCACTTTTCATAGTTCTGCAGTTCTTTATAAAAATAAAAAGAAGTTCCGCATTTCTTATAGCAGAAAATCAAAAATGAAAAAATGTGCTAACTTCGCGAATCTAGCACGGCACTTGGAGAAAAAGTGTCGTGCTGGCTATTTATCGCAGTTCTAGCCACAGTTCTCGTTAATTCTTGCAGAGTTCTATGCTCCACAATCATATTTAAGCAGAGTTCCGGCGGCTACATATTTTTAAATAATTTTTTAATCTTTAGAGCCAGCACGACACTTGGGGAGAAAAAGTGTCGTGCTGGCTATTTACCGCAGCTTTAGCGACAGTTCGCGTTAGTTCTAGCAGAGTTCTATGCTCTACAATCATTTTTTGCAGAGTTCCGGCGGCCACATATTTTAAAATAATTTTTTAATTTTTGGAGCCAGCACGACATTTTTACTCCAGGTGTCGTGCTGGCTCCAAAGATTAAAAAATTATTTTAAAATGTGTAGCCGCCGGAACTCTGATTAAAAATGATTGTAGAGCTTAGAACTTTGCTAGAACTAACGAGAACTATCGCCTGAATCGCGGGAAATAATCAGCACGGCACTTTGTCTGCAAGTTTCGTGCTGGGTGTAACATTTAAAGTTTATGAAAAATTGTTAATTGTTGGAATTTTGTTTTCAAATTACACACAATGGTGGAACTTGAGTAGAACTAATGAGAACTGTTGCCAAAAGAGGTAATATTTATTGTTTTCTTGTACCTTAGAAGGGGCGATGTCGTGCTAGATTCGCGAAGTTAACACATTTTTTCATTTTTGGTATTTTGTTATAAAAAATGCGGAACTTTTTTTATTTTTATAAAGAACTGTAGAACTATGAAAAGTGATACTGGAACTCTAATTTTTTATATTAGTAGAATGTTGTGTTAACTTCACAGATTCCTGAAAAAGTATGTTAAATAAGCCATCTCAAGCCTATCACACAATAGGAAAGCACAGGCAATAGGAATAGGAAATAACCTAACAAATGATTGGTCAGGTACAGACAATAGGGAACAGAAATCCAACGCGTCGGAAATTCTGTTCCTATTGTCTGTTTCATATTCCATTCCGCGTTGATACAGGGTTTCTGATAAGTAGTATTACATAAATTTCAATTCCAAATTCCTGTTCTCTATTCCTATTGCCTGTGCTTTCCTATTGTGTGATAGGCTTTACAATCATATTTTTATATTTGTAATATATCTTAACAATTTCAAGCAAAAATTTTTATATAAACTGATGTTGTACGCATTTGAAGAAAGATGATCACAAGTTTTAAATTGTTTACTCTTTTTTATATAGAATCAATTCAAAGCGCTTATATCTTTATTGAAAAAAATATCACCAATTAGATAGATTCTTCCAAGGTTTCGATATCTATATTTTTATAAAACGCGAAAATTAATAAATTTTAAGTTGTACTCCAATAATCAACCGCTTGTATGTACATATAATAATTTTCGGAAGGTTATAAAATGACTATCAAATCGTTCGCATCTCTTCGAAAGTATGAGGATGTTCTAAACAATCTTTTATAGCTTCGAAAAATTACGAAGGAAGCTTTGACGAATTGAACTTACGATCACGAGTTAGCTTCAATCTTCGAGATGCCAGCCATGAAAAAAAATCGAAGATATCGTTTGGAAAATACGATTAAATTCTCTGTACGAACGTCACTATCGATTCCGTACGTGGAGTATTGAATATCGATTTAACTTTGTACGTACGCCAACCTTGGCATTGAATTCCCCGGGCCTTCCGCGTGCTCTTTCCACCGTATCTACCCTTTATTTTCCGGGACGCTTTTCATACCCGTCGTTTTTCTCCCCTTCCCCTTCATACCCGTCGTTTTTCTCTACCCATTGTTAGACTAGACGCTTTGAAACTACTTTTCACCCCCCGAGGATCTGTCTATTCGCGCAACCGAGTAATAACCTCGGATATTTTGTTGTTGCTGGGCATCGAAGAGATTTTATTCCGATGCTACTTCCGCGCGAAGAAAAGATCTAAGCTTTTCATCTTAGCGTTGCGATATTCTCTGTCACCATTATCCCGCGAGTGCTGTAAACTTTCTGCATTAAACATCTCTGTAACTAATCTTCGAATTAGAAATTCCTCGAAGTAAAGTCCGCTTGCTTAATATATTTTTCAAGTTCCTCGAGATTTTTTTTTTCTAGTAGAAAAAAACATTGTATGTAAATCTGTTTCTTGCTTGAACTATCTAATTTATGCACGAATTCAAGACACAATCGCGGATAAGAAAAACAAGTTCTTGTCACGTAAAATATGACTATTGTGATGTTAAAAATGGAGAATACGAAGTTTTATCTCATCTCCTTTTATTCACTCCTGAAGTTTAATTCGCGAAGAATCTTTCGATTGTTTGCAATGTAAGAATCTCTCTAAGGTCGAGTCTTTGTTAAGGAAGAATTCGAAAGATTCGATTCCAAAGAATTGAGCAAAGAATTCGTAGGTAAAGGATGGCTCGATCTGGGACACCCTGGCTTTTTCTCATGATATAATTGGTCGTTATCGCGAAAATACGACGTTATGACTAATATGTGTAACTTAAGTACTCTGTACAAATTGCCTTTCCCGACGACTCCGGGTGGTTTTGCCACGCCGCAAGTCGTGGATGCACAAAGCATCCTCGTCGTAGCGAAGAAGCTTTTTCCGCTTGCTTTCTTTACGGCCTGCCATTCTGACGGCTTAAGTCCTTTCTTAGCCGGGCTCGCGTAACGCCAACCTAACGAGATGTAATATTTATATTACCGGGGAAAAATATTTTCGCGCTGGTACACACGACGGGGTTGATTTATACCGAGCGATCCTGCAAACGGGGACGGGCTGTAGCTCTTTTCTTTTATTTAAGCGAGAATAGAAGAGAATTATAGGGGAAAACTTCGCAACGGCTTTATCTTTCGGCGATACAAGTTCTTACAAAAGTGCATCGATGCATTCGCAAAACGCAATTGCTTTACGCAACTAACGTTTCATCTTTCGGTAGAATTACGTGACTTTTATGTAATTTGATTATTATTCTCACCGTGTATAAATGTACTTGATATACATCATACGCGTGCACAGTATTATTTGATAAAGAAAATCATATTTTTTTAATTTAAGCAATCATTTGCCCCCATGCTTTATCTGCGATTTTATATGCGGACAAAGTGCGTTTGTTGCATTCCTCCGTATCCCCGACTAGCTTCATTCTCGCGAGCTAACATTATTTCGCGGTGTCGGGCGAGCTTTTCAGATTGTCCCCGACGAAATCATCAGCCTGTCGCAGGAATACGCGCCGGAGGTTACTTAATTTCAGTCGCGACTCATAGGGGTGGGCTGATCCAATTATCGTGGTTCACCACGAGCATCAAGGTGGCGGTTTCCATTCTCTCTGCGTCCCTTTGTCTCCCGGTCAAAAGAGAGAGGGTTCCGGTGGTGTGGTACATACCGGCGCACCGTACCGTCGATTCTCAAAAACAAAACCGATCGGGCGCTACCGAGCGAAAGGGATTTCGAAGGTTGAGACTGACAAATTCCGGCCAGCGAACGGATATCAATTCGCTCCGTTTCGAATCCGTTTCAACGGTCAGTTAGCATCTCAACCCTTGGTCGAGCTTGATTCATGTAGGGGAGTTGGGGATGTTAAAGTGAACATGGAGATTACAGCGAAAAGTTCGAAAATTTCTCTCGTTTATCCGGTAAAAAGTTTTTCATATGAAAGCATATATAAATACACATAATTGTATATAAAATATGCCCGTATATATTTTTGTTCTCTTGTATAATCTGTTATATAGGAAAAATAATAAGAATTAAAAAATAATTAAAAGGGTAAATCCCGCATTGTTTTTTTTATAGAAAGTGAAGTTTGAGGAAATAAGAAAAAATGGCCTATATATATAATAATATATAAATGTAATAATCGTATAGAAAAGTGATAGGTATATATGATTATATATAGAATATTGTATAATCTAATTGTAATTTTACTTTTTGTAGAAAAAATAATGCAAAAGTTATTTTTCTAATTAGTTCTCAATTCTTTTTATTATTTTTCCTATATACAGGGTGTCTCAAAATTACCGGAAAATATTTTAATAGTATATTCTGGAAGTAAAGTAGAGTAAAAAAATCCTAATACGAAAATATCGAAGCTACAGTAGTTTTTGAATTATAACCGATCAAAGTTAACCAGTAATTTCGCATAGAATCCGCGCGCTTAGGCCCGTAGTTACACAGACACGCGCATCGATCTGTTATTAATTTTCACAGTTAACATTGATTTTTATTACACAGCTGATTATTAATA
>NJRP01000020.1:648184-672684 GCA_003063835.1 Aphaenogaster floridana | reverse complement strand
TGAATTATGCTACGTTTTCCGGTTGTACTCGAGTAGCACAACTCGCAGAATTCCATTCCCTGTTCAATTCCATTCCCTATTTACGGTTCAAAAGTTATAAGTGTTTGAAAATTGTAATTCCTAAAAACTGCTTCCTTTATATAGATGATTGTACTGCGGAAATTAGCGATCTGAGGACATTTTATTATTAGGAAAAGTTATTGTACTCGCCTAGCACAATCCGGCACAACTTTAGAAAATTCAAAAATGTTAAGTTTCTTTCTCACCCCCACTTCCTTTGGCCCATTTTTTCCAACCCCTGCATCTTTCGATACATTTCCGACCGTTTTTCTGTTGTACTCGTTTAGCACAACTACACCATGCTTGCAGAACTTCGATAAATGCGTTGTAAAAAAAGTTTTTTGTTTTGTATTTGAGGTTCAACATTTTTCATTTATTAAATGAAAGGAGATATAGTTTTTTCCAACGGCACAATGTGGCACAAATTATCATCTATTTACCGAAAAAAATTGGGTTCGATTCGACAAAAGTGCGGGGCTAGTATAATTTTGTTTTTATTTTTTTTCTTAATTGTTATTGAAGTTATCGATCTCGCGTTTGCGGCACAAGTCAGCACAAATATAGCACAATACGACACAATAAAGAAAAACTCAAAATTCGAAAAGTGCGGGGCTGTCAAAAATTTTGTTTTTTTTTATTTTCTTGAGTACGCTTTGAGTTACAAAGTTGCGATTTGCGACACAATACGGCACAAACGTAGCACAATTGAGCACAATTCATAAAAATATAGAATTCGAAAAGTGCGGGGCTAACTTCACACACGTCACTTTGCTCTCGAGGTGAGACTCGATATCGAAACGATTTGATGAAAATATGGGCCTTAGATTTTTTTCAGTTTGCGTTTATCAATTTTTACTTATTTACTTCCCATTGTTATATAATGTTTATATGATATTTAAAGTAAAGTTCCTATCGTTCGCGAAAAGTAATCGAATTTATTCGGATCATACGCGGTTAATAAAGAGTTTTTTTTTAATTAAAAGCTTCTGATTATATTACATTTATAGTAAAGTTCTTGTCATTCGCGAAAAGTAATCGAATTTATTCGAATTATACGCGGTTAATTGAGTTTTTTTCAAGATTAAAAGCTTCTGATTAATTAATATCTTTTTTCTCCTTGATGATGTTATTACGCGTGTAAAGTAGATGATAAATATTTTATTAATAATTCCGTAATTAATTAATTTATTTGATGTAATGGCCTTTTTCGCGACGCGGTCGTGTTTCGCGCATCGTGGGAAAGAGCGTGAAATTACGCTCATCTGCTGACTGTAATCAGTCGGCAATAGAAGGAGTGTTTCTCCTTCCTGTCTATGGCTATATGCCGCCAGAGTGGATTTGGCCAGGAAAAGGTGAGTTCAAACTGGCCAGAAGAAAGAAGAGGATCTATACAAGGTAGGGTGGTGTCCAACACCAGGTAATGTAATATAATATAATATGTAAAAGGTATGTGTGTGGTAAATACTAAAATTTTCTTGCACGTAAGTGCGATTGTACGTAATCGGAGACGGAAAGGTGATGTCTTCAGTTTAATCCCCAATTAATTGTGAACTTAACTCCCTTTAAAATCTTATACATACTTCCCTGAACTCGGGTAATCGCGGTCGTGACTAATTAATCATACGGGTAGATAGGAATATGACACGGACGGGTAAAAAAACAGGAAAAACAGGTTAGGCAGATGAAAATATGGATAGGTAGAAATATATAAGAATACGTCGATAGGTAGGATATATATAAGAATATGGATAGATAGGAAATACATAGAGATAAAAATACGGGTAGGTAGGGATACGGAGGGATTATAATTTGAGAATGTAATATTAATTATAGGTAATTGTGTTATAGTCTCTTTATATACGTAGAATGCAAAATTTTCATCTATCAAACATCATTATTAAATTCAATATCTAAAATTATTAATTAATCTTTAGAATTTCTATCATTTAATTAAGGAAGATAAAATGAACAAGTACTTTTGAACAGTAGTTAAGCGAGGCTCGATCGCAATCGGAGTAATTGTCACGCTGAAAAATATCTCTTGTCAATGCGAGACTTAATAGAGCGAGTCATAAAGCCGACCAATTTTGTTTACTGGCGATGTCACGTCGGTGTTTTATCCTGTTGATTTATTCACGCTCGCCGAGCTCGGCTTCGGTCCATGCCCTTTATCGCGGCAGCCTCAGCCACGGAAGATGGTAGCACGCGCGGTAACGACTTTATTAGGGTTATCGACGTGCACACGTGCCTCACCCTCTGACATTTCAACTCTTGGCATGTTCGTTACGGAAAGTGGGCCTGGCCGACGCCCGGCGCCCGGCGTCGCGTCGCGCCGGCAGGCGCGGTAGCTAATTGCTAATTATCTTACGGTTTTAATCAATCAGTCAGAACGACACATTGTGCAGTCATGGCAGATGTTGCGCAACCGCCGCAGTACCTTCGCCGTAATCAAGTCCAGATCGTTCGTATAATTGGCCGATTACGTGATCCCGTCGCTACACGCCCGTCGGTTGCTCCCGTCGCACGCTCGTTACAGCATTACGTGAACTTCATTATTCCGCGCTCGCTGTAATTCAACGGATACAAGGGTGAATCCGCGCCCGGATCGGCGCGTGAAAGCGGTTTTCGTGTTGTTATAGGCGTCGCGCATCCCTTTCTCTCTCTCTCGTCGGCGAAATTGCAGCCTGGCGTCCTGAAGATATATTTCACGCCTTGTTGCGAGTAAGTGGCTTCTTCCACGCAGGATTAATGCCGTAACGCGCGCTACGCGTTATGCATAGCATATAATACCTGCTGCTAATTTATTTTTCAGAAAATGCTGTTGGAGACGCGCGAATAAAGTAGCGTTATTACTCAGCCAGCGCAAACGTCTAAGGAACGTTGCAAAGAAGTTTGTAACAATGTCCTTTAGACGCTTTTCGCGCTGTTTGGACTGTCGTCCATTCTGCGCGTTACGCGCAAAATATTGAAAAGGAAGATTTAATTAAGGAAATACGTTACCTACTGTTGAGTTGTTGATCAACTGTATGTATAAGTATGCAGTTGTTCAGAAAACTATGTACTATGCTTCGAAGTAAGAGATATATACCGTAGAAAGTGCATTTATCTAATTTTTACTCTGTATTGAATTGTGGATTTGACTCACATCTTTCTTGACGATAACTGTTAAGAATGAAATAGATAAGTTTTCGATAATGACAAAGAGAAGTGCTTGCGTGACCTATGTACTGTTTTGAGTTCAAAAATATTTCAAAATATAATTAATAATCAGTTTTGGTATGTGGAACGTCGTTTTGTGTTTTAACATATATCCAAGTAGAACACGAAAGTTATGATGACGTCAAAATGATGCTAAAATGACGCCTTTGACATCATTTTGACGTCATCATGTCTTCAAAATGATGTCAAAGGCGTCATTTTACCATCATTTTTACGTCATCATGATTTTCTGTTCTACTTGGGATATTGTTAGCCTGACGCTATTCTGATATATCGACTTGGCAATGTTGAAATATTTCAACGTTGGTACCACTGCGGAAAAAAAAATGTTAACCTGAAATTTTCAATATGCACCCGCTTATTTATGAAATTCATTTAACAGATAACATAAAATTACGATGTATTAGTTTGATGCAAAAAGAATAGCCGTTTTTGTCATTTTAAACTTTGGCGCTCATTTTCCGCGAATAAACTTTTATTTAACCATGCTCATGTAATATATCATTTTAAAGCGCCAACTTTACTTATTTGTGCTAGTGGTTTTACTTTCGCTGTTTATTTTACGTTAGAGTGTTAAATTGAAGATGGAAAAAATGCAAATTCGGGCCATTTTATTATATGAGTTGAAAATGGGACGTAAAGCAACGGAGACTGCTCGCAATATTAACCAAGTTTGACCAGGCAACTGTTAACGAACGTACAGCTCGACATTGGTTAAAAAAATTTCGCAGCGGAGACGAGAGCCTTGAAAATCAGAAGATTTGCGGACATCCTTCTGCGATTGATGACGACCAATGTCGAGCTTTTTTGTTTTTCCAATTTGACGCAAATGCTGAACAATCGTTGATTGGTCAATGTTTAATTTTTTTGCAACCTCGAGTTGTTTTATGTGGATCCGCTTCTTTAATTTTTTTAAATTATAATTTTTTTTAATTTCCGCTTTTTTAATTTTTTTTTAATTCTTCGCTCTTTGCTCTATAATATAAAAATAAAAACTTTTGCACTGAAAAAAAATCTGGTTACATTATTAGGAATTCCGATTGATTCAACCAGTATGTCTGTTGGAAAATGAACGAATCAGAATTCTTGTAGGAAGTACCAGATGAGTATGATTAATTTCTTCCTGTTAAATATACCAGAATTTCTTGTTAATGTTCGCCGAACTCGCACAATAATAAAACTGCTAGTGTGCTGCGGGTAACGTTAACCAGAATTCTGGTTGCATGTTCCTTTGTAACTAGAAGTTTTATTAATCCAACTGGAAAATACTAATCAAATCCTTATAGTTATATCAATCAAACGTTCTAGTTATAACATATCGAGTCCTGTTGTGATAACCAGAAACTCTGCTTGGTTTCACCAAAATGCACTTAACCATACGCATCTTGTTGGTACAATCAGAACACTTTTCTCAGTGTGGGATTAAAATATAGTATATAGCGTACGTGACGTATTCCCTTAAGTATAGCGATGTTACGTAACCGAATAAAATACTTCTTACTTTCTAAATTAGATATATATTTCACGCTGTGCTATATTTAGATTTTGTAATTTATGCCTACATGGAATCGATCGTTCTGACAATGCAGCCCAAAAAGCCGAAAAATAAAAGACGCGTGAAAGATATCTTCTAAACGCTTTTACGATGTTGCATTGCCCGAAGGCATGCTTAGTAAACGACTCAATCGAGAGAGAGAACATAAAAAGTTCCATCAAGATAAGATTTCTGAATTCGTAAATGCGATGACACGCGTAAATCTGTTCCTTCGATTTAAGAATTAGAAAGACGCGCATTATTCTGCATTTTATGACACGGTCTCTGTTTTCTCACTAGTATTCTAAACGAAGTAATAATATTTTTATAAGTAATATATTATATAGAATTTTTGAAATAAAATTGGAGTTGTGAAATATACAATAGCTTTGATTCGGTACTTCTCTGTTTATATACCTGTGCTAATTATTGAGTTATGGTATTCAATAGGTATCTTAACACTAGAATTACAAAACCAGTTAAAACGACGGGTTTGTAATTTTTTTTTCTTGAATTTATAACAGTGTATTTTCTAAAATATTCCATGACTTATTGCGATATGTAAATGATTAAATTGATCGATTTACTTTTCTCTTTTTTTCAAAGTATGTAGTA
This sequence comes from Aphaenogaster floridana, assembly GCA_003063835.1. NCBI lineage: Eukaryota > Metazoa > Arthropoda > Insecta > Hymenoptera > Formicidae > Aphaenogaster > Aphaenogaster floridana. The sequence continues at coordinate 667,256 of NJRP01000020.1, read as the reverse complement.
TACTTAAATAAAAATTAATCGTCGGGGTAGATCTAGTGTTAAAATTTTGTTTGAGACAAACGCTTCGCTATATTTTACGCGTGAACGGCGATGGGCAACTCGGGAAAAAATATGATAAAATCGCCGTATTAACGGGCGTACAACCTGTTTATGGAGGTTCGACTTGTTTTAGTTGAAACTCTCGATATATTGGTTTAAGTTCCTAACCGCTACACGACCACTGAGTTGCTAATTAATCTCTGTATTCTGTACTCGACCCAGTTACGATAGTCAGGTACTCAGCCAGCGATCATGCTTATAACCTTCTGGCACACTTTCGACAATGTATAAAAAGCGAGGATTACTCTCCCATATTAAATGCGCATCTCGCGGTGAGAACTAGAAAGGGAAGGACGGAGAAAGAGAGAGGATCTGCATCCTAGGATTCTTACCACATCGAGGACGGAAAGCGAGAGAAAAGCGGGTTTCTTGAGATTATTGTTAGATTGTTAGTCAGTAGCGGATTATCTACCGGGCGCACTTTTAAAACCTTAAACATCTACAGGATTAAACAATCGACTCTCTAAAAAGATCGTGATTGCAAATAATTTTAGCTAAACCACTGATGATTCTGATATACTTTGAATAGATAGGAATAATTAAAAAAAACTCGGGAAACTTGTGGCAGGATAACGCTCATAAAAATAGACAGAAAGTATCGAATTAATATAAATCTGCAAATTGACAGATCGATCACGGATAATTTATTTTATTGGTGAAAGCAATCTGTATGTAAATCACGATGTGTCATGCTAAACAATTGGATTCGCGGTATTTGCTCATCTTATCAATGTTTTGGCACGTTATCAGTGAATCAGTCTCGATCGTGTCATATCGATGATATCATCGTGCAGTTTGACTTCCATGAATGAAGCGAATTGCCCGTAATTTCTCTGTCAATTTGATTTGCGAATTAATTAAACGAATGAACTATATTCCGGCTATTTTTATACGTATTGTACGCTCCCCTGGATTTCTCGAATCTACGTCTCTATTGAAATGGTGGATGCATGGACCTATTCAATTCGATATGCTCCTAAATTGTCCTTAGATATCTAGAATTCCTCTTAAGCCTTCTCCTTAGATCGTTCTCCTCCGGATCGCCTCCAGGGTCTTCAAATATCTCGATCCGTCATTGACGATCGCATCTCTCTCTTTGGCTTCCTTTCCCACATGTCAGTCGCGAGAATGAAAACGTCTCCGCTAATTGCCGCGCATGATTCCCTTGCACTTGCAAATTATTTGTTGCGTCGTTACGTGTACGTGGAGACCGGCATAATGCGTTCTCGCAAATTCGCGAGGAGGTTGGCTAAACGCGAGAGTCTCACGCGATAGAGCGGCCTATTGTTCGCGCAAACGCGGCCCGATCACCCGCGCTCGATTTTTCGTACTCACGACGCGTCTCGTCGAGCTCGATCTCGCTCGTTATTTTTTTCTGGTTCGATGAATATTCGCGGGGGTAGGGTTTGTTTCTCGCCGCGCGAAAGTGGGATATGTCGCGGCGGAGACGGGAACGACCCGTGTCGGCTGCGGACGGACGCGGATCGCGTCGGGGCGTCTAGACGCCGCGGCGCCTGTTTTCAAGCATCAAATGCTTGCGGAAATGCGGTCGATGCTTCGAGCTTTCTTGCCTGCCCCCGAGCTTTTACTGCGGAAATTTCGCTGGCGCCACGCCGCTCGTGTTGCCCGCAATTTCTCATACGGTTCGCGCTTAAAAAACTGCGGAATGGTCGATAAGACAAAAGAATTGACGTGTGTGTATCACAAATTATTACAAGAGGTCTTTTGCAAAATATAATACCATATCAGACAAATCGATTTCCTTATGACGTGTCATTAAATTTGCATCTTTCGTGCAGTTGTTCGTATTGATTCTTTCTTGTATTCTTTGCAGGGAAATAGAAAACTGTGGAGAATAATGAATCCATCATAATATTAATTTAAAAATGTGCTAATTTAATTTAACTTTATTTAATTATATGTGATAAATTTTTAAGTCGACCCGACTGGCAAGAGATGGTATTCTATTAATTACCACGTATCAACCATACGGATTGTGGTCCTCTACGTGTAATAAATTTAATATTAATAAATGCTAAAGCATCTATTAGATTCTCCTTTATTTAAAATTCTTCTTTATTTAATTAATATTAATTAATTAATTGATTAAATTTATTTAATTAATTTAAAAAATATTAGGGCTCTAATGAAATATTACTGATTTGCCTAAGCGATAAAGTTGCGTTTTCGGCGATATCAATTCATTACGCGCCGCTTATTCGTAAGGACGCCAAGCTGCGGACACGACACGTTTTCATCCTTCTCGCACTTCGAGATTTTTTGCCATTATCCTTTATCCCGTAGAATTTCATTCGCTCGATTAAATCGAATAAAAACCGTGGCGCGCAAGCCGTGGCCCGTACGTGACGTTCTCGGCAGCGAGGAGGTCGGGAAATGCAATTTTTTTAATCAGGCGATGTGGGTTCTCGCGAATCGCGACGGTGCACTAAGGGCGCCTCACCGTCGCCGATCGATTTTAATCTCTGTAAGAGACTCGGGGCGGGAATACGCGCGCTTATATTCAGATTGAAAATGTTACGTCGCGCTGCACGTGCTGCAGTTGAAATGCATTTAACGGGCGACGGCGCTGCGCTTGAAGGCAGGCCGGTTATAAGCGAAGTCAAATGTTTTGTGCCGCCGTCACCTCACCCGCCGTGCGTGCGCGCGATCGATCGGGTCCGGTTTATGACAGACCCGGATCGCCGTGGATAATAATTCGAGGTACTCGAAATACCTTGGTCGTCCATAAGCCGCGCGTTATAAAGCGCAACTTCGCGCATAGAAATTTCCGTGCGCGACGCTAAATAGACCAGATTGATACGGCGTTATATAAGATACCTCGAATAAGATCGAGGAGACACAAGAAGAATAAGAGGATCTGGAGGAGAGATGAACCCTGGCGAAATTTATTGGCGAAGAAAACGTCCACCGCGGTAAAGCCTTGTGTCCACGATGCTAGAACTTGGTCCAAGTTCTCGGTCCGAGAAACGTATAGCCAATAAAATTGTCGCTTTTCCGTAAAAGCTGCAAATTGATTGGCTACAAATTTCTCAATCCGAGAACTTGGACCAAGTTCTAGCATCGTGGACACAAGGCTTAAGGGAGGCGCTACTGAAGCAAAACAAATATGGCCGCCGCAAATGTACAAACAGCAGCCTGCAGCAGTGACAAGTATATTAAATCATAAAAATGAGACTTTTGTAACGAAAAAGATGTTGTCAGTACGACTAGACACACTCTGTGATTACACAAAAGCTACAATTTCATGAAGGAATATGATCGAAGGCCAGAATGTTATAAATTCCGGCATGGTTATTATGTGCGGTGTAACTATGAAGAGTCAAGAAAAAATAGATTTATATTCCTTATGCCTACAAACAAGTGCTTTGACATCAGAGCCTCATGTGATTACTGGAACATTATTAATTAATTCTTTGAGTAATAAAAATAGTGATGAGAAGAAAGTTTTGTGAGTATTGATAAAATAAATTGCTCTTGCTTTTATGTTTAATTGCCTCAACCATTCAGCACGTTTATTCACAAGCTCCGTATTTCCAAATATATTAATCCTTGAAATTGTACCACTGTTTTGCTTTGGTACTTTGTGAAAACTTAAATCAACATTTTTGTCTCTTATTGATTCACAATTAGTGACACAACACCGTCCTCTCACAGTCGACTGTCTGTGTTGAGGTGAAAATTTCATTTTTTGCAGAGTAAATACTCACAACACTTTATACACGAGTTCTTATACTTAATTATTATACGAAATACCACGCATATAAACAATATTAAATGTATATTCACGGCGGCCATTAATGATAGTTCACGCGACCACCACTAGTGTCGCATAGAATTTTTATGTTGCCAAATTTTGTGTTTATATTTGTTTATATTTATGTGTTTATATTTATATTTGTATATTTGTTTTATCAATGGTTATATTATTTATGAAGAATTTTATAAATGGTTATGCTGTTTAGAAACGCGCGTTGCAAATAATGCTGACAATAATATTTTATAAATACTTACAAAACTATATAGTAGAGGTGTGCGAATAGTTCGAATTCGAATCGAATCGAATCACAGTAGATTCGATTCGATTCGTTTTCGAATCTAAAAGGTTCGAATTCGAATAATTCGAGAATTTCGAATCATCGATGGTTCGATTTCGAATCGATCGCCTATTTTGATTGCTTCATTTAATTTGTTATGTAAATCCGGGAAATTTTGATTCGAATTCGATTCGTATTCGAATCGAAGAGGTTCGATTTGATTCGATTCGACGTGAAAATTTTAGATTCGATTCGATTCGATTTCGAACATGTTATCAAAGATTCGATTCGATTCGATTCGACTTGCAAATACTTGATTCGCACACCTCTACTATATAGAAACGTTTAAGACTATGTCATTAAACGCCACTGAAACATTTCATAAGAAACATAGACGTGAACATCTCATAAACAATTCCATGTTTAAATTTCCATCTCATAAACAATTTAATAAATGTTTTAAAGTTCAAATGAAACATCTACTCAACACTTCTTATAAACTTTCAATAAACATATTATTTTCGCCAGGGAAAATGAAGAGGGATACTCCTCGTTAATAATACCATACGTGTGTGGGTGTTATTACCGATCTCTCTCACGCTCCACGTCTCTCCTCACTGAAAATCCTAGCTGTCACGAATCCGTACGCGTCGGAATCTTCCGGCGGCGCTTAACTGCATCATTTACAAAGCTCGCTCGTCCTAAACGGACGTGAAATTTCGCGAATGCGCGGCGTTAGAAGCGAAACGGGACGGAGAGCGTCGCGCAGATTAAAGAACATAAAACTTGGTCGGGGTGTGTAATAAAGCATCCCTCTGTCCTCCCTCCCACCTACCCTCTGTCTTCCTTCTTTTCTTCCTCTACCCGGAAAGCTCGCCTTACGTCTAACGGGCAGTTTTGCGCCACCGACGTCTCGTTTCTCCCGCCCGGGCGCTTGAATTACGACGAGTTTTCCGCCTTACTGTCTATTTACTGCGTGCTCGCGTGCCACAGGTAATACCACCGGTCGGCCGGCGGTCGGGGGGAAAACCACGTGGAAAAAGCTTGCGCAGTGAATTCCCGGATACTTTCAGCAGTATTTATGGTGTGACCGCCCCGCAGAATTTATTTAATTACCGCGCGCGTCCCGCGTCGCGCGCGCACTGCTTTATTAGAGTTTATGCCAATTTTCGGTGCGCGCCTCGGCACGCGCAATCGGGACCGCAATACCGATATCAATTACGCGATACAGAATCGATATCGTTATTGGAATTTTTGGCCCCGTTAGCGCGCCCCGCGGTTTAATCAAACTCGAAGCGTGCCGAAATTCTGTAAAGATATTTCCAATGGATTGTAATTTAACGGTTATTTTTTCTATAATACCTGGACAGTGGCGTTCTGTACGTAATATATTTCTTTTTATTGTCGAAAAGGCCGTGATCAATAAACCGGTTATCGGAGTTGATTGCATATTGCATAGCTACGCCTATTCGATATTGGTTGTGCAAACAATAAACAGCGATATTAATCAGTTGACATTGTAAAACGCATAGTCTCTCCTCGGTCTGTATTAATATGGATTTATGCTCCATAATCTTTTATCTCCCTCTCGATTGAGTCATTAAACTGTATGGGTCTTTTATATCGTTTTTTTCCTTTCGGTTCGGATAACGCAAGGTAATGTGCAACACGAGTCTCCACTATATTCGCCGTCGCCATGAAAGAAAATTCTAGAAGATACAACTTCCTTGGGTGGGTAACTATACGTTATGAATTATAATACCGCCTCTTGTACGACAATGGACTTTGAATGGCGCCGTTGTGTGTAAAAAAATATGCGTGGCAAAATGTGGGATCGGAGTAGAAAAATGGAAGCTTTATCTTAGTGAATGTGAAAGTTCCACCGAGCGTGACATTAAAACATAAAGCGACATTGTCATCTGGAATGGAGGCTACTGGATGATAGTTCTACGAAGGGGACAAATGCGTCGTTAACGCCGACACGTTTAACGAGTGCATTTTTGCAACGTGGGTGTTCACGTTTGACCTTAACGTCCACGTGTGTTAAATTCAGTTGGGAAAGTCAATGTGTTATTTATTATTACCGTCTCACGACGTATGAACGGTTTTAATAAACTGACACGTATGTGCGTACCAAAGGTTGTAAGACTAATGACGATCGTTTTTCGCGAAAATCAGACAATCTATGGGTAAAATCAAATTGTTGAGCCCAAATCGTAATCCAGACCAAGCAAACGAGTACGAACAAATGCGAATGAACAATTTTAATGAGTCCTAACGGCGCCTAACGAATATTTATTGAAGCAAGTTGCTCGTTCATGTTCGTTCGCGCTCGTTTGTTTAGTCTGAATTCAGCTTTGCAAGAAATAACGCTGCGTGCGTATTTTCGCTAATTTTAGGATATACTGTAATTTTTAGAATATTCTATAATTTTCTTTAGACATTCTCTTTTCAATAGAAAAAATATACTCGATGGGTAAAATCAAATTGTTGAGCTAATCCTACTTATCGTTATAAAAATACAATGACAATGCATATACTTATTATAATAAAAATATGTTAATAATGCTCGTATGCTAATAATTCTTATCGCTGCACATGTCGACACAGCTTGGCGACAGCAGTGTGGATAATACAGCGATAAGTAACGTATAGCGCGCAACACAAGATTTTCGCTCTTGAGACTGTCGCCGTGACAGCGGCGGAATCCCCGGGATTAGGACTCGAGCTGGAAAGAAAACAACGGCGGTTTTGTCATTCGAGTAGCGTAAACGACGGAGGGAAAAGAAAATCAAGGGTGCGCACATATTACACACACTCGACGCCTCGTGTGCTTTTGCTGCATTCAGCGAACGAACGTCGCGTCTAGATATTTATGACCCTTTGCGATTCTGTTTATTCGACTGAAAAAAAGGTGCTGGGATTGCATATTGTTAGTAAATCATAATTCTAACGATCCTAATCCATGTCGTAACTTCATATTATAGAAAATTTATTGTGAATATAGATGATCAGCGCTAAATTTAATGAAGGTGTATAAATTACGTCAGATTTAAACAATTTAAACTTAATCCGTGAAATAAAAATCAAAGTAACTTGCCTACTAATTTGTTTGATACGGAATATCAATCATTTATAATTTTATGTACGACACACATCATTCGAGTAGCTACCTGTCTATTATTCGAATAGTATTACCTATTTTTTTCCTGCGAATAATCGTAACATCTGCATATCTAGACACATGATTTTTTAAATGCGAATGTTAAAGTATTTACAATGCTTAATGCATATACGATATTTTCGGTGATGACTTAAGATTATAATTTCGATGAATATTGCGACTTCGCGTTACAATTTCGTATTGCGACCTCGCGTTTCGTTCTGTAATTTTTATCCTAATCTCTGGATTGTAGAGAAAAAGATTGAGCGAATATCGAGGAATTTAGAATGTGCGAAGAGGCTGCTCGTTCTTCCCGTGCAGTCCGTGGAACCTAAGACGGGCCGAGAGCTCTTGTCGTAAAGACGGCAGGCTGGGAATATCACGTGCGAAGCTAACATGTCCTTAGAGAGTCGGGGGTTGTTTGCTGTGCATGTATAGCCGGCATGTATACAGTCCACACGCATCTCTTTCCGTTATGCCGTATATGCACGATACACACGCGCATGTACACGTGTAAGCCCTCGCCAGCAGCTTCCGTTGAATCTTTTTCCGGCTGTAAAACGCCAGCCCTGGCATATTTGTAAGTACAAAGCGCGCCTTAACCCACTCGCAAGCTTGACATGTACAGGGTGAGACATTTTAAATCGGGGCAAATCAATATATCGCGGAAGGTATGAATTTCAGACGAGAAGTATGAATTTTAGATCTTCGAGAAGAAGTTGTTGAATTTTGAGAAATGCGCTTGGTGAAGAAGAGAAATATGCGCTTAGTAGAGAAATGGCCACGTTTCAACATTTGTTTTAAGAAAGATTCGTCTTTTTTCCCCGATAAAGTTTACATCAAAATCGAAACACGTTCAACAACGCTTTTGGATATTCATGTGGTTTTGCACACTCGATATATTTTCGTACGTTCCTAACTTTATCAAAAGTTATATTAACAGACCTGCATTCGTGAATAACTCTGTGTATGTACGATATATCCGCATGTCATGTTTATATATGTTATAGAGGGTTGTCGTATGTATATTATACTTAGGAGAAACTGGGGTAAAACCGAGGGAAGCGGATCAAGCCGGGAATATTCCCTATTCCTTTATTTCGCGAGAGGTAGGGGAAACCCAATAAAAACGTTGGATAAAATCGAACGGTTGAGGCGTGACATATTTTCGACTAAATGCTACGCACATAAAATATTATTTTTTAATAAGATTCGTCAGTTTGATCTTTGTGAATTTAATCTTAAAGGATTACTAAATTTTGGGAGGGCATTACGCAGTCTAAGATCTAGTCTTCAAAATTTAAAACTGATATTGAAACGCTCCAACGTTCAAAAGATCTTGCTTTTACAACTGCATAAAAAAAGATACAGGTCAAAGGGGATTAAATGCTTTTGCCGCTTTGCTCAAGCCTCCCGCGTTCGATTTACATTTAGAGCAACGGGCACGAAATCGTTAAAATCCGAATTTATTTGCTGCCACGTAATCACTGTTTGCGCAGAGGAAACGACGATCTCATCTCAACGGTAAAGAAAATGTATGACGGTGGTCCTCTCCCGTCTTTTCCGACGGAGATCGAATGTAACCCGATTCGAACGATTCAGCCTTCTGTCAGAGTAACGAAGCTCTTTCGATTCCGTTCGCATCTCCAATGTGCCCGAGGAGAGTACTCCGTGCCGCGCGTTTAGTACATTTCAGTTTCGAATATGTATACTGAATTCTCGATACGCTGAAAGAGTATCCGGTGCCGGACGATGCGCCTCTCTGGGGAACAGGTATTGACCATGCAAAACGACGAATTTCCCGAAACGGGGAGTTCTTTGTCTTCACTTCTGAAACGGATTCAGATCCATTTCAGAATATCCGTGTTAGTCGAGCTACCAATATTTCGCCCGCGATCTCGCGTATACACGGCGTGTCTGAGTGCTACCAGAAATGGCACAATTCCGTAACGTGTAACAGGGCCGTTTCCCCGTTCCAGATTTTCTTCCCCGGCCACCCCTTCCGCCTCCCTCTTGTCTACCGCTGCCGTCATTAAATCTGCGACGCGCCGACTTCCACCACTTTCGAGCCATTTGAGAGAACTCGCGTATTGCGCATTCCGCCCTGCATGCAGATATCCGTACCCTGAGAGCTCGCCACCCGACGATCTTTTCTCAACCCCTCCAACCCTTTCGCCGTCCCTTGGAATGAATGGACGGGTTTAGCGAGACCGCCGAGAGCGAAAGGCACTTCGCCATCATGACGCTTGCTCGACGGGATCGACGGGATTCTTTGAACAGTTGAAAGAGCCTTTATCAATTATGCCATCTTATTTTACTTATCGCCGCCACGTCGCCGTTGCCCGAGGAAAATGTAAATAGCGCAATAATTCTTAGAAAGTATATTCCAACCGTTGCCAGACATTGATACAAACACGCTCTGCATTTAAATGCAAGCAGCTGCAAGTTCGCGAACTGATTGTAAGGAACGTTGAGACAAGTGCCAGGTATTGACCTATCGATTGTTTTTAACGAGCGTACTCTCGTCGCGACATCCCCTCCAATCAAAAAGAATTATCTACTTCTGCGAGGCGCTTCAATTAATATCTTCATGCCTCGCTTCGCACAGAATCGCACAATAACGAACAGATAAGAAATAAGAGCGATGCGACGTGGATGATAACACAATGTTAATAAGATTATCGTCGATAAAAAAAATCGAGATTTTTATAAAACTATTTTTTTTAAACAATATTGAATCGTCGTTTTATTTTTTGTTTGATATTAACCCTCAGTACCCACACTTCAAAAAAATCCCTATCTACTCATACTCGGGTATTCCTAACCCGCGTTTTTTTTTACTTGTATCTCGGGTTGTAATGCATCGATTTTTATTCCTTTTTTTAAAATCGATAGTTTAAAGACTGAAAAAAAAAAGAATATTCGGGTGAGAAAGTCAAGAAAGTCATAACACAAAAGGTACACGGAAAAAACGATAAGGTTGCCACAACCACAATAATAGTAACATTTGGTATAGCCACGTCCTGTGGTTGTCACATTCACATTGATGTGAAGGCAACTATATGCATTTGGTACAGCAAACATAGTGAATGTTGAGACAAACATATATAGATGCACTACACAAAACAATGTGAATGTGACAACCACAAGATGGCTGTACCAAATGTTACTATTATTGTGGTTGTGGCAACCTTATTGTTTTTTCCGTGTATTTTGCAATAAGTAAAAAGGGATCGGAAAAAATGTCGCAACTTTGAAAATCGGCCGAGTTACGCTAATCCAGTGTGGGTACTGAGGGTTAAGATATGACAATTTATTAACATGCGAAAGCATCACAAAACACACACTGAGAAAAAAATTTGTTGAAAAACGCAAAATGTGTTTCATCCAACTTAAATATTTAGTCCGATACGTTCAACTAAACATTAGTTGGTTTAATTAAACATTAGTTGGATTAACTAATTCTTGATTTAAAAAATTGTATGGCTGACATGAATGAATTATACCTTTTTTAATGCAACTAAATAATTGTTGAATCAACCATTGGATCAACAACTATACAAATTTAGTCCGTACAACCAATTTTTTTTTCTCAGTGCAGGAACGACGACATTCGTGCATTTATCACGACGGTTTCTTCTTTTAATTCGTAATTATCCTGATCTTCTTAAAGAGAGACGGTACCGTGCAATTTGCATGCATTTCCTAGCAGTTACATTAAACGGTTTCCGCGTTTCAATGCCACGCGAGGCGACCGTGCCTTTCACGGAGAAAATTTCTATTTATTCAGGTACAGAGAACGGGAGCTGATGTCGCGCGATGCAGAGTAGGAGAATAAAAAAAAAAGAAGGCGCTTATATGTCGGGCACCGGGCACTCATTTTCGTGCCATTCATACGGTGAAAGGTGGGACAGGTTGGGCGCGTTGTTGTTTGTCGCATTTATCATTTGTACGCCGCGCATCATGCTTCAACAATTCGCAAAACTGCATTGTTGATCCCGGTTGCAAATACCATGCGACGAGTTTGGGGCGGGGGAGAGGGAAGGGGGCAGACCGCGCATAAATAAGCGTCGAGAGGCTATTTCTAGATACGCGGGAACGGGCTCGGTATGTACCTGCGCGTGCAGTTGCGGCAATGCATATCAAACGCGTTGAATTTTTAACGTAACTACCGCATAAACCTGCGCTTTAAACAGGGGGCGAGCGAGCGATAAAAATACGTGAAATAACACAGATGTATATATATATATATATTTTTTTTTTTTTTTTTCAAAAGAACACCCGGCGTCACAAACTCTGCGAAACTCCCGACGAATTTGTATGACCACCACCGCGGCTTAAATCGCGCGTTTCGGGAGCGTGAAGACACGCGATCGCGAATAATTTCGTTTTCCGGGTTTTAACTTCGTCGTCCTCCTCTCTGACCGACCTCCTCGAGCGCCCGAACGTGCCGTAGGTGAAATTGTAACACCCCTCGAAGCCGCTGAGGGACTCGAGATGTTTGATGCGGGAAGCTCGGGAGCTTAAAACGTATGTGTACATAGGTACGTCATGTACTTGCTTATGTACACGTCCGTGTACATGGCATGGCGATACCACCGCGTCGGCACCGCCATCGACACCTTTACGGGCGCTACGTGTGTTCGTTCGTAAGATGTCCATCGTCTGGTACCTGTACACACACAGTAACGTGGAGCTATGGAGGTCCCAGGTTGGATACCTGCAGGACCGGCGCCGTTTGATTGGGCGCATCGAGGTGAGGTGGGTAACGATAACGGTTATCGTTATAGCCTATTCAGTACCTTTGACTACGAAGTGTTAAAGTATTCCGAGCGCTCCCGATGTGGTCGGGACGCAGGATCGTTATTGCATCAGGGAGGAGCCGGATCCTTCCTACAGGCTACGGTAACACGTGCTAGAATTCGTGATTGTACGGTCCACGAGCGCGCCCACTCGTTGATGGATACTTTTATTTATACGGCCACCCCTCGTCAATTTTAATCCTATAGTCAGCGCGCGAGTTGGTTGTTTTTTTTACAGCTCATGTTATATAAATGAGGGTGGCCCCGAATAGCGTCTTATAGGAACGCGATCAATATATCGCCGACTGCGAAGAATAGTTCATCCCTTTTCTCCACTCCTAATCTCCATTTTATTCGATTGAGACTCCTCAATCCGGTGTTGCAAGAATCAAAATTGATTTTCAAGCTTTAACTGTACACTCGCCGTCAAGCTTCGATCTCGTATACATAATTCCCGTCCAAAGTTTCGTACTTTTCGTAAAACAGTAGTCCTCGAGTGACTTCAACCGAGATAAAATGACAATTCCGGGTTTGCGCTTTAGCTCGGGGCCTCGTCTCATCCCTTGCGATGTAAGCCCGACTTAGTTGGCTTCGCAAAGCTCCGTGACGGGTTTTCCCGTACTACGAGATACCGTTTGCTCGAACAAGTTAAGCGATTAGGCCGACGAACCCTTTGACTCGCGTTCAATCTACTAAAAGTTTACTAAAAGTAAATCTACGGATCGTCGATTTCGCGATTGCTTCGCTAAAATATTTTCACTTAAATAAATTGTATCTGAATAAATTTTAATTTTTATCTTCCAATTACATCTTTTAGAAATATCGGAAGGTTGTTTAAAATCTTTCTTTATACTCTTGCACTAATGTTATTGCACTGTCGGTGCAATTTTACGCGATACTACTAATATTTTTGCATTATCATCATACATTTATTTAATTACCAACAGCTTCTTTTCTACTAGCTAATACTCTATTTTTTAACTTTTAACGCAAGCGTTTAACCCACTTTATGAAGTTATCCGAAGACGCGATCTTTCAAGCTATACGATCTTTGAAGAACATATTTCAAGAGAAACGATCTTTGCCGCGTAATACCATGCATTCCACATTATTAATGAATTTACCGTAACGTGGAACTATCCACACATTCTTGAGGAAGCTCGAGGGCAACATAAATACTTCACGCGGACAAATGTCTTACTGCATTTTTCACATCGTTCATACTTCCGCCACCAGCGAAACCGCGTTGTCTCCTACATCTTTAAAGAGACTACCGGAAACAACCTAACCCGCCTGTGGTGCTTCCCGATAGAGCTTCCCGAATCGGGTCCCCCAGGTGATCCTCCGCTGGACAGTATTTTCTCGGAGTGTGCAAGCTGGCGACTTTTAAAGCACCGAGCCTCCTTCGCTTTTCGCGTATAGCTCAGCGTCGTTTGAATCCGCCGATGGGTCCTACTCATCTCGCCGCGTTGGCACCTACCTCGGCCACGTTCGCGAAAGTCTGTCCGCGGTGGAGATCCGCAGAATCGAGTCCCCCTAGATTGGCCGCTTTGTTCGAACGTCGAGAAACTACCCCCTTGTCCCCTCCGACCTCTCTCTTTTCATACGACATCGCTCGTCCGCGTCTCCGCCAACTGTCTCTTTAAACTGTCTTCCTCTAAAGCTGCGACCTGTCCCCGAAGAGATATTGCGAGAGTGACGTGGCCTTCGAGACGTGATCGTGTCAACCGTCTCGCCAGTACTGCACCTAACCACTTGAGAGTTATAGCATTCGAACGGAATTCGTGCATGAGAAAGGAGTACGAAGAAGTAATACGTTAACAAATCTTTAAATGCCTTTTACATTTCTACGAGTGCACTCTGCGTTGTTTAGATATCGCAATTGTAACTTATTATTAAGAAGCTATATTCTTATTAGCCGCAGAAAAAAAATTACAAAAATAATTGTACATAATAAAGAAGTTTGTTCTTTAGAGCTGTACAAAAAAAGCTACTGCATACAAACGATGAATGGAATTACTTCTAATAATGAATAAAAAATTGTATGTATAATACAATTGTATTTATTCTTGGCGGGGAGAATAAGACCCGTATCTCTCGATGCAGAGGCATCTCCTCTATTTCAAGATCATCAATCCATATGTACTGAAAAAAACATTAATTAATAAAAAAACACTAGCTATATTGCTTATTTATTGGTACATTATTATGTCTCTGGACTTTCTCATGCATTCCCACGAATTTCGGCGAATACTATTATATTTTCTACATTATCTTTTATTAGTTTTAATGATTAAGAAATAATACGGATTTCCACAGGATAATTTTCAAATCTATCTTAAATATCGACGATGATATGTATCGTGAGCTATTTTATTACGAGCGGAAAGAGACTATTATAAGGGAAAAACGCTTGAATTGAACCGGTTTATCTTCCGGAAATAGCGCGTTAGAAAAACTAGTCGACTTAAAGTCAACTAATTGGAAGGCCGCGATTCTGCTGCGGGCTGCCTCAATTCCGCGAGCAGCCGAGCGAACGAAAATAAATGGTACGGCAGAGGCTGGGTAAATAGGGCAAAAGTAACAGAAAGATATTGAACTGGCCAGGGCCACTCCGCGTGGAGCCGAAGCCACGGAAATTGCTTGAAATGAAAGAAGACCAGCGACAACAAGTTATTTCGTACCACATCCAGCCTGTTAAATAGTCCAGAAGAGCTCTCTGTACGGCAGTGGCGGCATCTTGTTGCATCGAGAGGTTAGAAACATAAACAAAAGGGTCTTCTTATTTTACAGTTTGATTACAGCCATATTTTTAACATGCAATGTAATATAATAAAACACAGTATTTTTTTAAATGGGCATCGATGATGCGATATTTTTTCTCATCTCACGTCAGGTGCAACGAATAAAAATGAATCCCCTTCTCGAAGTACTAAAAAATCCTTTATTGAAGTATTAAAAAATTCTAATTTTTCTGCCCCGCAAAATTAAAGATATAGCTGAGTAAAAAGCTATTGAAATTAATTATTGTTTCGCGATGTCATGGAGAAACTGATTGTGAGAAATATGGAATTGAAAGAGAGTGATAAAAACTGTCCTTTCTTATTTATACATTGAAAGAAATCTTTTTCAGTTAAATAAACACATTTCTTTGAAATAAAGTTTCTTGACTAAAATAAATATTTATCTCATTTAGAAAAACGTTTTTCACATTTTTTAAAATTTACATAATATTCACTGCTTGATTCAAATAAATAATTCCTCTTTGCAAGTATTCAAATACATTATTTTTTAAAACCAATTAAAATTTTTTAAAATATAATATTTTTTTTTTCAGTGTACATCAGTGTTATTATAGTCTGGATTGTATATTAATTTATTTCTAAAAAACACGTGTTAGATATGTTTTTTCCACCATTCTCCGAGTAGCGCAATAGATTCAGCACGGAGGTTTTTCGATACTCGACGTCGTTTCTTCCGGCACCGATACTATTTCGTATTTCTCGCTTGAGAAATTCGTTGATTTCAATGCAACGGTATGAATACACACGGTTCACATTTTACGACGTTGGGGAAAATCGGTCGAGCAAAAGTGCCGATATCTTCGCGATGCCGGTGAAGTTCACTTCGTTCACTTCAGCGTTGCGCTTCCTACGCGAGAGGAATTTCCGTCCGATGTCTCCGTTATAAACGCGATAAGTTACGGCGTTAAGCGCGGTAATCCGTGTAACGCGACTCCGGAATGGGAGAATATTGTGTAAAGGACACATTAGACACGCGTACTTTGACGAAAGGACGGCGCCCAGGCGCGGGAGGCGCGTTGACAAAGTTGAGATAGACATCGTGGTAGTAACCAACGCTACTATGTCACGTGCGCGCAACGTCATTACCTTGCATGCAAAATGTATAACGGTGCCGTGCAGCTACGAGATGCCGCGGCACCGCGAAATAATGCTAATTTATTCGGCGTGCATATTAGGAGAGGCGGCGGGGGGGACGGTCACGCGTAATAAGATACGTCTTATCTCTCTCAAGGATGCGAAACTAGACAATTTCGTATTTCCATGCGCAATCGCGGGACACTCTATTTCAAAAACGCGACTATTATTGAGGCTGCATTTATTTTCAATGAATTTTAAAATATGCAGGTACATATGAATATGTGTCTTGGTATATAAAATTGTATTGGTTTATATTATATTTTATATATTGGTATATAAAAAGCACGAGAGAAGGCAAACTTGTGATTATGAATTCGAAGATAAAAGTATAGGTGAAGATATATAAAAGTTTCAAAGATATTAAATCTGCGAAAACGCGTACGTAAAAGTTTCACGTAGAGAAAAATTACAAAGTAAGCACATACATATACATACGTTTCATAAAGACTAAACGCATACAATTTTTGTAAAATCCCACAACGATGTAAAAAATGCTGAATTAAATAAAAAATACGAAAAAATATGTCAGCTTCGCGTACTTGGGTTGCAATTGAGAATGCAAAAATATGTGGCAAATTATATTATAAATTATATGATAAATAAAATTCGTGACGTGGCATGCAAGATACGAAATTATCAGTTTGACATACATAAATTTACTTTTGCCCTTGGAAAAAGAGTGACTATTGCGAATTACATGTGCAGTGTAATCTATTCCTTTTAGCTGCACTACATTCCATCTATTTTACATATAAATTTACATACACGAATGTTATACGAAATACAATTTGAATATTTGTAGAGTCGACATTTTACATCTATATATATAGATTAAAAAATGTATATATAAAGTCGCGTTTTTATATATTGATATACAAATTTTATATAAATAAAATATTTGCTGTCTTCTGATTATTATAATACAAAAGAGAGAATCACAATAAAAAAGCAATTTAAACATTTTATTCCACGCTCAAGTAATTAGTGTAAATTCAATAATATTGTTTATATGGAATAATAGGAATAATATATCACGACAACAAAGTACCGAAAGTGCAGCTAAATAAAACAGATTAATTGTGAAATTAGATAATTTCGTGATGGGAGGGTTTTGGGGGGAGGGGGGAGAATCTAAAAGATGCTTAGCATTATTATTATTAAATTTAATACTCGTAGAGAACCACAATCCGTATGGTTGATACGTAGTAATGAAATACCATTTATGGCCAGTCAAGTCGTCTTACAATTTATTATATGTTAGATAATTGAAATTCAGTACTCACAATATCGCGATGTCCCTCGATGTCCACCAGTTCATCTTCCGGTGCAATTATATTTACAACAGTACCCGAGAATAGTTCAGAAGCATCTCTGCGTCATCCCACGTCGATTGCATCTCACTTTGTTTCACTCGCATACACTCACAATTTCAACAAGTAATAATTTAAAGTAATAATTCTAATTATTTTATAATTCTCGATTTTAATAGTTATATTAACAAGCATTTATCGTAATTCACGAATTCGGTTAAAGAGTTTAGTATATCCATCCATTATTTAATCACTTTATACATGGGCGCTCATATGCCCCTCTTGAATATAAATTTTTTCAATTTGGAATGATTTTATGATTGATAATCAGATAATTTTTTGTTTAAAATTTATACAATTAAAAATAAAAATCTGCATAAATATTTCTTTAGAAAAAAAGTTGTAAGGGCGCCCATGACTTCACACACATTCGCGCACGTGTTCTCGCAACAAGAACGATATTCATGATATAATTTGTGAATTTATTTAAAGAATATTTATGTGATGAAATAAAAAGTTCTTCGTCACTTTCTTTCTTCATCTCAGATGCGTGTTCGGTCAGAGTTCACGCGGAGATTGAATATGTTTTCGTAACACCATGTACAAGCATCGGTGATAACGAGATCTATTTACGCAACTATTAACACGAATGAAATAATTAGACACTCAAAGCTGCACTAGCAAAGCTCCGCGATGCCGCAAACTCAATTTTGCGAGATTCCCGTTTCCGCCTTCGCGAAACAATTGCGATGATGGATACACGAACGAAAAGCAGGAAACTGCAAGAGAAATATTCGTCGCTCGAACACAAAGAGCACGTTTCAATGTACATATTAAACGATAAAGGAGACGCGTTAAGTATTATTTACTGTTAGATCCGTTGGAGATAAAATGTAATTGTTCGATGTACTATAAAATTCGCAAGTGTTATTAAATTCTTGACGTTTTCGCGGAAAGAGTCGAGCAAACTAAGACGCTTATTATATCGAAACACATTAGGGAAGAAAAGTCTCTATTGAAGCGTAATATCTCCGTTAACCCTTTGAGGACGGGGGGTTGCTAAAGGATCAATTATAGAAGATCTAGTATTTTTAAGGGTTTTTGGAATCGCTTAATCCGAATCTGACCTTGAAATTTCGAAATTTTGTAATCCAAAATGGCACATCAAAATTTTTAAAATCATTTGATCTGCGTGAAACTCAGTTTACCAAGGTTTTTGATGGTGCTCTTTTCGTTGCGTGACGTATCAGCCGGTTTTACTCTACTGCCGATTTTGCTGAAACGCGCCTAAAGAAGTTTTACTTCAAAAAGTCAGTATACATGAGTAATAAATGATAGAGAACCTGCACGATTGTCAGCGGAAAGAGAAAAAGGAAAAAGACTTTAGAATCGGAAAGAGCGCCATCGGGAACTCCTATAATATGAGTTTCATGGAAATTGAATGATATTTTCATTTTTCGACCATTTCGACGTCGACCATATTGAGTCCGCCATTGTGAATTTCAAATTTTTGATTTCAAAATTGAAGAGGGCCATCAAAAAACTTCTGTATTTCAAGTTTCATAAAAATCGGGCTAATAGTTTCTGAAATATAAGCGGAGAGTGTCCGCAAAGGGTTAAGGAGGTTGGTTACTCAACTAAAAATGATAAGAATTAGTTCAAATTTATGGAGGATATTCGTCTATGGGAATCTGCCATCCAT
>NJRP01000020.1:623498-640827 GCA_003063835.1 Aphaenogaster floridana | reverse complement strand
TTTCAACCTCAAATAAGGTAGCAAAGCATGTTTTACAGGTTCCCGTTGAGGGCAGAAAATGGCGACTTTTGCACCCCCTCTTTTTCCTCACGGTAACGAACTTAAAATTTGTAATTTTTGGGTCTCAAAAATTTGTAAATAGCTCGTTGGGAGAAATTTAATTTTTTTGTGGGAGGGAGGCTGAATGAACGTTTACTCAGCTCCTCCATAAAAAATTAAATTTCTCCCCACGGTAACGAGTTCAAAATTTTTAATTTGTGGGACTCAAAAGCTCGTAAATAGTTCGTTACCGTGGGGAGAAATTTCATTTTTTTTTTGTGGGAGGGAGGCTGAATGAACGTTTACTCAGCACCTCCAAAAAAATTGAATTTCTCCCCACGGTAACGAGTTCAAAATTTTTAAAAAAGTTTACAAATAGCTTCTGATTCTGAACTCTTCTTTTTTAACTTCTGCGTGGTGCAGGGACTGGCTAGTTGTATAACGTCCACCAATGTAGATTAACTTTAATCTCGGTTTAACTTATTCTTTATCTTTTTCCAGTTCTAAGAATTAGAAAAGGATAAAGAGTAAGTTAAACCGAGATTAAAGTTAATCTACATTGGTGGAAATGGACATGAAGGTGCCCGCGACGACGCGACGAGCTAACGACAAGCGTTCGGACGCTCCTCGCGAAAGCGCACATGTTTCCTTCTGTATTATCGCGCTCTAACGACCGTGACACCCGTACCTGGGTGTGCTTGCACGTGCTCCTCGTTCGCGAAAACCGCCGGTGATAATACGTCTTCCAGGACGATGGAGATTATGCCGCGCGACGGGGCGTACCGTCCGCTAATTAGACATGCGCCCTCGAGCCTCGCGTTTCTCCGCGTAATACCTTCTCGCGAGTCGTACTTTTATTGCACGCGAGGTCTAATTAAGGTAGCGAGACAAAAGCCACGGTAACTCAACGGTAACAAACGCACTCGGTCGGTGATGCCTCAATCTAACGCGACTTAACCCGCGGGACGACCCCGATTCGCGAGATCGAACTTGTACCACTCTGGTATTTCGTCAAGTACCCTCGCGATTCCTCGATACTTTCTGGAGTGCCCTTCTCTTTGCGACATCGGTTCGTGCGACGAATTAACGAGCGAAGTTGTCAAAGCTCTCGGCTCGTCTTGCACCGCGGCGACAAGAAGTATGCTTATCATTCGGATATACCCTGCTGACGATTATTCGGTCGCAAATGATGAAATTCGACGGTACGATTGACGGCGTCGCTCGTTTGACGGCGTCGATCAATACTTGCGATTGGCTTGGCGGTAAGGTTGTCTAGGTGCAACTTTCTACGCCGCATCGAGTCTATCCCCGGATCGATTGACGGAATCAACGCTCTCGACGTGCCGTGTTTAGCAAAAACCTTGACGGATGTTCGTTTCCGTTTCGGCAAAATTCCGCGAACGCGCGACGCCGCGCGATAAAGTCATAACTTTGTGGCGACGGCTATTATCGATCTCGACGAATTTAATATTAATCCTTGTAGATCTGTTCGTTTTTTACACAGACGCTAGGAAAATTTCATACGCGTCTGTAAGCTTTTAGTCTTACGTTTTTGGAAAGATTTGGAAACAAAGGATTAAAATATGTAGCCCGAGTTAATATTTAACTATCGCAGATTACCTCGGGAAAACTCTGTTGAAAAGAGAGACGCTTTGTTACAGTCTGTCGCGATTTTTTTGCATTTCGTATCTGCTGCAGGCAGCATGAAATTGGAGCAACAGTCTCGGAACTAAAAGTCGAAACTGAAAAGTGAAGCGACGCCCGAGAGATAAGTGTCAAATAGACGCCGTAAAAATAGGGCATGTCCCCGCGTCAACTCGTAAATAAAATGCTATTTTTAGATGTCGATTTATCAAAGGTTGTTTTGAACAAATTGTCAATTGTCGCGTTTTAATAGCATCCGTCGCGAAGTTGAGCCGGAAAGTGAAAGGAAATGAGTTAATAAATGTTTGATTTTTTCTTAGTTTTTTGAAATTCCGATAACTTACTGTTCCTCCAAAAATTCTATTTAAAACAATTATGATAATCTAGGATGATAAAACGATTTTCGAAGTGCCTGATTTACAAGAAATCTCTAAAAATACTTGTCTCTATTTTATTCTTATATTATATCAAGTTTCGTTGTAAAATAATATATCTAAAGTAAAATGATACGTTTTACGATCTTTTGAGACGACGCGGACGATCAGAATAACATCGTTAACAGACTTCAGTTCATAATATTGTGAATTTCCGGGAAAGTAGGGCATTATTCTCGTTTTACAAAAAGAAGAAAGCCATATGAAAAGTGTAAAGTGCGGCGCATTACTCTTTGCACAGATGGTACACTCGCACAATATTTCATCTGAGAACGTAACAGACGCACTCAACATTAATTCTCCCAGCATTCTCTATTAAGCTCGCGAATGGCCGAAGCAAGTTTGTTCTCTTAATAGAACTTTACTGAAATTTTCTAACGTGAAACGCGTTTATAATATTCCGCGAAGTAT
Organism: Aphaenogaster floridana; assembly: GCA_003063835.1. NCBI lineage: Eukaryota > Metazoa > Arthropoda > Insecta > Hymenoptera > Formicidae > Aphaenogaster > Aphaenogaster floridana. The sequence goes on along the minus strand of NJRP01000020.1, from coordinate 638,299 downwards.
CGTATCGCGCAGAGAGCAAAAATCCCGTATTTTAAATGTGCGTTGTTAAATGTGTTATATTGGCAATTCACGGTAAAAAGCAGCGTGCGGTGCAATTCGCTGCGTTCGTCCTCGATATATCCAAGTTATTCGATGAAGTTGAAAAATTGGATTCGGCTCGAGATACGGCGGATCGAGATGTCTTTATCGCGGCCCGACTGGCTGCGAATTAATCCTGGCACTTCAAAAAGTTGAACAGCAAGTTTCCGAATATAAATCTCGCACTTTGCGCGGACCGCGTCCTACCGAACATAACTTACGGACATTAGTCATTGATATAATCGATCTCAGTGGTGCGGTAACTAAGCTCGCGTGACGTACCGTCGACCGTAACGCAAATTTATTGTCAGCTAATTAGCCATTCGTTTACTCTCTCTGTCTCTCCCTCTTTGCATTCGGATAGAATTTCTGTGTCAATTCGATGCATCAGCTTCCCCGGGTTCGATCGAATTTCCTCTGAAGAGGGAGGGGCGAGTCGCGAAGTTGTGACACAATGATTACGAAAACGGAATAATCTTGTCAGTCGAAACGACAGGATAAAGATTTTTCTGTTGAAAATTAAGTATTATTTTATCTTGACTTTACGCGCGCGACGTTATGTCAGATTTCGCAGTCGGCGGGGGAAATTAATGTAAATCGAGTTATGAGTTTCTCCATCTCCATGAATTAGGACTTGGCTTTTGTTATGAGAAAACCCTTTACGGTGCACAGATAGTGTTTCTCAAATTGATATAGTAGCCTGAGAATGCAGCTCTTCTCCCTCTCTGTCTTTCTCGCGTATATTCCGCGATGCTGACCCATACCCTAGGGTGCTACCAGAGTTGCAAGACAGGTAGTGACGTCATCGATCCAGCTGCTTCTCCCTTTTGTGCTCGTCTTTCCTCTCTCGAAGACGTTCGCCTTGTAATAGCTCGGGGCTTTCGTTAAACGTAATACACGAACGTGTACGTACTGGCGGAATATTATTTCAAGGAGGAATTGAGAGAATCTCCTTTCCAGTCGGAGGAGGATCGTCGAGCTTTTAGAATTTATTTAAAAAGATATCGCGTAAAGGGAACATATAGCCTTTCCTACATCATACTCTACTGTCTCGTATCGTATTGCACTGGACTAACTAGTATAGTAAGACGATTATATCCGGACACATTAAAGAAACGAGGTATCAAGGAAATCGACATAGAAATTAAATAAATAAAGTAAATATAAATTAAAGAAAAAGGAAATTGAGATATTAAGGAAGACGACATAGAAAATAAATAAAATAAGTATAAATTAAGAAAAGAGGAAATTGAGATGAGGAAAACGAAAATAAGTAAAATAAATATAAATTACTTTTATATAATTAATTTATAAAATAAATAGAAAATAAATATAAATTTTGAACTTTTATTTATATGTTGAGATCGGTTTTTTGTACAAATAGAAACTGAATCAATTTGATATATTTTAAATTTGAAGCTATATTTGAAGTATATCAAAGATTATTTAGAAGTCTTATATTAGAAGAGCTTTTTTCGTAAGCATCGAAGTTAAAGTTGAAACAAATAGTACGTGTCGGATTTTGACTTGGTCTTTTGGGAAACGTGAACCAATCGATACTAGTACAAGTCGACAATTTCCAACATTGGGTTTTGTTGGTGGTCAAGTCTTGTACGTGCGAGGGTATGCTTATGTGACAAGGGATGTAGCATGGGATGGTCACCGGCGAAACTCGTCGTGCGACCACCTATTTGGAGTGAGTTGAGCGTAACTTTCGCATGCTATTAGCAAAGAACTATACATAAATTATTATAGCTGTCGCCGAAATTCAAACATCGTTCGAAACTTCGTGATTTGCAAACAGGTTCTGGAACACCCGGTCTTGAAAATTTATGGCATATATATCGAGGGTATCGAAGTTCAATGTTCCTCGAAAGACCAAATCGAAATATTCCGACAAAAACAAATTATCCGATCGCTCTTAAGAATCACGCACGTAGTCTTGGCGAAGTACGATAGCACGAAAAATTTATTCTGAAATCATAAAAGTGATTTTTTCCACGAGAATGTCGGAAGACGTGAGATATACAACTCGGTGATGGAAGACAACAGAAAATGAGATTCGTGATTCGCAGAATTTAGGAGTAACAATTTAATAAACAAATATGAATATGAAAAATGCCATTTTCGGTCGCGGCGGTTCTTGGTGCCTAATAGTTATTTTTGTGAATATTCCTGCTCATGTGAACTGCGCGCCGCATATTCATCGGTCTTGAAACACAATCCTTACATGAAGCCGGAATAATTAATTCACATATTAAATTGACGAGCAATTTAATAATTTTTGATGCTCACTAGCATCTATATATGTATATTATATAAGATCCCCCCATCCCCCCATTCCCCGAAAAAACTGTAAAGAACTTATTGCGAAAAATAACACCTCAACCAGGATTCGAACCTGGATCTCCCATCAATCCGTGCGGGCGTCCTACCAGTTCGACCATCGAGGCATGTGGTGATATTTCTCGCAATAACAAATATATGTTGGTTGAACGTCTTATTTCAGGCGACGTATTTTAAACAAATAGTATTAAGAATTAGACCGATGATATTAAACATTCTTAATACTATTTCTTTAAAATACGTCGCCTGAAATAAGACGTTGAACCAACATATATTTGTTATTGCGAGAAATATCACCACATGCCTCGATGGTCGAATTGGTAGGACGCCCGCACGGATGGGAGATCCAAGTTCGAACCCTGGTTGAGGTGTTATTTTTCGCAATAAATTCTTTACAGTTTTTTCAGGGAATGGGGGAATGGGGGGATCTTATAGATGCTAGTGAGCATCAAAAATTATTAAATTGCTCGTCAATTTAATATGTAAATTAATTATTCCGGTTTCATGTAAGGACTGTGTTTCAAGACCGACGAATATGCGGCGCGCAGTTCATATGAGAATATTCACAAAAATAATTATTTAGGCATCAAGAACCGCCGCGACCGAAAATGGCATTTTTCATATTCATATTTGTTTAATATCATCGGTCTAATTCTTAATACTATTAATTTAATAAACGTTGCCGTTTTGACGACCCGAGAGACTCGTAACGCGGCCCGAGACACGCAGGTGAAATATTTCGATCTACCCGCACAGATACAGTCCGTATCGCGGCGCGATTGCGCGCTGTACACGCTCGCGCTTATCTCGGCTGTGCACTCGCGATCGTTGCGTTCTGTATTCATCATAGAGCACTTGGTATATAAGTACGAAGATAGTTGTCGCGGGGTTTCGCGTGTATGCGCGCGTGTACGTGCGCATGTAGCTTCCTATGAATTCCCTTCCGGCGGTAGGTAGCTGCGACGCCGCGGGGACGTATAAGGTGGCTCTTGACGTCATTGACCCAGCTGCTCGTCCCTTATACACGTCTTTCCGCGAGATATCCCGCGTACCGACACGTAACGTACGATATGCAAATCGCGCGCGCGTATGAAGTTATTACCCGCGTGCACCGAGATTGTCCGCGGCCGTCATACAGCGCGCGTTACGCGCCGAGTACGAGGGGACGCAATCTCGGATGTCTGCACGCTCGCGCATCCTAATTTAGCTTCTATTCCTAATTTAGATTCCTTCTTCTTTCAGTCTCCAAATCAGTGCTGTTCAAGATTTGTAATTCTGCACGGAAAGAATGGTTTTGCTGAAATATATAAAAATTTGGCCAGATACAGACCTGAAAATAATTTTGTTAGACCATCAAAAATAACTGACAATAAATAGGATGCTTAAAATAATTGCTAGAATATCAAAACGTTTTGCAGCATTATCATTTGAGTGTCCTACTTACAAGTCACTTTTGATGGTATAACAAAATTATTTTCAGATCTGTATTTAACCAAATTTTTAGATATTTCAACAAAACCGTTCTTTCCGTGTGGGCATTGACCTGACGTGCGTCGGCGTTTACGCCTATTTGCCTTCCCTTTGGTATTTCCATTAGGAAAAAGGAACGCAACAGGCGTGAGCGCCGATACACGTCAAGCTAATGCCTAGAATTATAAATCTTGGACGGCACTGCTCCAAATTATCCCATTTTTCCCGGTCCCCTCTATCTCGTGCCTATCCGAACGAGGCATCTGCATTGGTACATAGTCAGTACGTGGAAAAGCCAACGAGAGAATTACTCACGGTTGTATCGGCTTAACGAGAAGCGGAGGGATAAGCGTTCGCGATAACGATTATGGATCGTCCGCGATAAAATGTTTACGGTCTTATCGCGTACACATCTGTAGTGAGAAACAAGCATCGTTTCTGGATCTGTCGGTACTAAAAGTTACGTGGCGTGCAGATAAAACGTCAGTGATATCAGATTTATCAGGCGGTAAAACGTTGAGCAGTTCCCACAATATTCCTCTTAACTTTCTCGATCTGCAAATTTACGCGCCTTACATTCCTACCTTTTTTTAGACGTTTTGTAACTTGCGTCTAACGCACCGATTATATATATCAAAACTTTTATTTATCTTTTTCCATTAGCAATAAATGTATCCTTTTTTCTTTTTCTTTCGTTTGATTTTAATTTTAAACTCAAGCCGTGCCGACCATTGTTCTTTGCGAAACGGATGAACAAAATTGGGAATAGAGCAATAAATTTGCAATAAAACGACGTAAATATTCCCGTATTAGGTTCATGCGTTTTCCATTGGATTGTACTCAAACGGTTGTGCCAGCTTAATAGACGTCTTTAACCGTAATCGAGGATGGAGTACAGTGCGGCGGTTTGTTCCGTTCGGTAGAGAATATAATGCTTTAGTGCGCGAACGGGCAAACGTGCGCGATATCGGCTCGTGGTTGGACCGCGCCCCGGAATGTACGCGAATTTAATATTGGCACGTGCAGATATAACGTATGGACCGTGCACGCCAGATGGAAGCCGCGCTAAAGCCACTTTGTACCAGCGAACGTTTCAACTGAAATTATACCGTCGATATGCTTCTTTCCGGAGTGCGACAGATCGAATTCGCCGCAATTCACGTGTAACATTTCGATAAATGAGGCTTTTAGAGACCGAAAAACAATTGCTATTCAATTTTTAGTTTAGTTTTAAACGAATGTAATTAACGAATCTATAGGCAAATATGACGAAAGATTCCAAGAGAATCCAGAGAATCAATCTGAGAGAAAACAATGTCGGTAATTTTGTAATAAAACTAGACACTAGTTTTTCATTCTCTCAAACTGCACATGTAATTTATTTATATATTGCGCATTTTAATATAACTTAAATACATATTTATATTTTTTAATTTTAAACAAATTAAAAAGCAAATTAATATAAGAAGGTTAAAGGCCAAGAAACGAGCGGAAAAAACAACAGACGTTTGTATAAATAAATAATTTAATATCTAATGATCGTAAAAAATAAAGAGGACATTTCGACTACACAGTCTTCATCAGTAAATAAAATAAAAAATTCGAGAATAGAAGTCCAAACGGATAAGATAAATAAATTAAAAATAAAAATTGTGTGTGACAGTATTTGAATAAAATTTTGGATTTCCATTCTCGAATTTTTAATTTTATTTGCTGATGAAGACTCTCTGTAGTCGAACATCTTCTTTATTTTTGACGATCATTAGATATTACATAATTTATTTATATAAACATCTTTTATTTTTTTCGTTCGTTTCTTAGCCTTTAACCTTCGTATACACGAGCTTGATTTTTATTTACTAAAAAGCAAATGTTTAAAATGCTAGTGCCGCAATTTGTAGTCTTATATTTTTGTGAATTATTCGCGTGCTTCAAGTTAAGAAATTAATAATGCTTGTCGAATTGAAGATTAAAAAGGAATTGTTTTCCGAAGAATTCACGGTCGAAAGAAAGTGCGAAGCCCGAGGGTATCGAAATGTATCTCCCACGTACAGCTGCTGCAGCTTAATTGATTTTCCACCTTTCGCTCGTCGAATTAGCTTGGACGGTAGACTCGAGAATAATCGCGGATAGGATCGTGCTTTGCAGAAAATGCTGCCCGATCGAGTCGTATCTTTCTCCGGATTAACGTGGTAATTAAACGCGTAATTAAGCACATGCAATTGCGTGGAAATATGGATGGAAACGGATATACGCGTTTATGTAGGTATACCCGTTCCATTCTACAGAAATATAAGCGCGTTTAATCGGTTTCTTTCGGTTTAACGATTAGCTTTTCACGTTTCTTAATTTATTCAAATTGATATCATGCATTGCGATCTAATCTTACATGCATATTATGCATGAATGTGCGCGATATGCGCATTTAGTATGATAAAAAATATCTTATCTAACGAAATTAAATTTTCTTGTATATATTTATTGTTCATCTATTAAAATTCCTCTCAAATTATTTATTACCGTTAGCGCTGCTTTATTATTATTATTATTGTTATCTCGATATCGTGTTAGTATCTCTCTTCCACAAATATTTTCCTCCCTATGTTTTCTGTGAAAACACGGAGGCCTGTGTCGATTCATTTCTTTGAATAAACATCCAGGCTTTTCCTCGCGAGTTTCAGTCTGCCGAATACTCCACCTCGATTTTTACAAAATTTGCAATGCGATAAAAACAAGCCTAGTGATAACAGTATAGTTATCATAGATCAGATAAATTCGCCGCGCTTATCTGTAGCTTCGATTTTTCGGTGCAACGGCGCGATTCATTCTATAGAATTATTGCTTCCGTGAAGAAGAAAACAAAGAAGAAGAAGAAGAAGGGAAGGAGGCAGAAGAAACGTCGCAGCATCTCAATTGCAACGGATCGTGAATCATTGTGCGAGATGATTCCTCGAGTGTAGGAGTTTTATTATACGATCGTTCTATGCAAGTCGAAGTGATCCATGAAATATGAATAAAATGGCAACCGATAAATCATAGACGCACGCGACGCTCGCGGGAGAAGAAAGGTGCGTTGTCGACTTCTTTTTCAAGACATCCGCATTGTCGACTTCATTGTCTCGCCAGGTCTAAATTGACTATTCTGCACACCTTACCGATACGATGTATTCATACTGATTTTGCAGTTTCTCCTCGATTCAATTTCATTTCTCCTTTCCATATTCATTACATATAATTACTGCTATTTACGCGCCCCGACAGTCGTTAGTTTCTGTTGCCGTCGGCTCGACGTGCTTCCGCGAGATGCATTGCGGACTTTCAGAGAAAGCAAGCGGGGAGAAAGAGCGATAATCGTTCGATTCCTAGAAGCGATCGTGCTTCTCGTGGCCATAAATTAAACCGTGCGCCTCGGCCATTCACGACCGATTTTTCCCGAGCAACTTGAGCTCGCTATCTATCAATCAATACGGTCGAATGTACGAATGCACGCCAAGGCGTCAGGCGATCGCCGAAGATAATTCATTTGATCGATGTGTCGCCGTGTGTAAAGACTCCGCTAGCAGCAGATATTTTTTTCGTATATTTAGATATTTATAAGCGAGGTGCGCAAGTGATTTTATCTCTAGGCGTTTACTGTTAGATTTATCGGTGTATTTGAGGTGTAAATATCTGGGTATTACGACCTGTGACATTTGATCGAGATTCTCACGATTTAATGAATTGACTTGCGTTTCACATATGCATATCTCAGACATATTACAGCGATTAGTAATATTTTTGCTTTTGTTTCATGCATTTCTCGCGTTCTTCTGGAAAATGTACGAGAATAGCGGTACACAGTTTGATTAAACTTTGCAATTAAGCTCCCGGCTCTCTCCTTTTCTTTTTAACTTTAAACCATTTTAAACCGAGGGAATTATGAACAAACTTATCGTAAACAAATATATGCTGGCACGTCCCAGATTGGATCTCACTTGCAAATGTCAGTACCGCATAGTTGTCTCGGTACGGCTCCGCTTTCGCAATTTTTCCATTATGTCCGATCGCGGTTCTCTCCGTTGTCGTTGCGTTACCATCGTCGTGTCGAATATGAAATAGGCGCGTCCTACACGCCCGTGTGTACACACCATATATGCATATCCGCTGTGTGGACACGAGAAAGGTTTGGCTTTGTCCGTCGTGTACATGATTACAATTTGTACGGAGACAACGTAGATGGATCGATCAGCCCAGTCCGCTCGAAACTGTCTATCGATTAAAAAAAAAAAACAATTGTAATTGCTGCGTGAAATAAACAGGATATCAATGGCCGAGCAGCGCGGATAATTAATTTTTAACAGCAGGTCGAATCTGGGCTCCGACAAGCGAAAAAGTGGGTCGTTATTACCGTTTTCTCGGGCATCGCCGACACTATTTCGAAACGATGGCGTAATTCCCGGCGGAGGGAAACCTATTTCCGTACTCGTGTTTAGATAATTTTTCTCGGTATCTTGGCAGTTATTCCGCCATGCCGTGACAAGCAAATCGCGTTCGCCGAACGATCTCCGGAGCCGCTAACAGACGCGTTCGAAGCTACGGGTACGGCTTCGCGTGCGTTACGCGCGTTTCCAAGGAACGGAACGACCGTGCCTCCATGATCCATATTTAAACGAGTAGCACCGACAGAATGGCCTTTATGCCAGCAATCAGTATGCCGCTTCCGTGGGCGGGTATCATCGAGCCTTTTCGCAGTATCGATTTGCTTCCTGACGATCCACATGTCAATAACCCAGAACGATAGAGACTGTTCGATATGATAGCACTGCAGTCTATGCACTATACATCGTTTATTATTTTAAAAAGTACTATTTGAACATTGCTGTTCTTTTTTCGTATCGTATATTGTTTTTAGTACGCTTTAAATGAACAGGATGTTCTAATTTTTGATGTCTCATTTTTTATCTACAGACTTGTTTTATCGATTCGATTGTTTTTATCGAGTTATTTTCGACTAATGTATTATTAAACATTCCCCTTTTTCCATAAGCTTTTACAACATTCAATATCATATGAATTTATTTTCTAATAATTAATGAAGAATCATTTTTATTTTATCCATATGAAGTTTAATTCGCAAGAATGTTTTCATCTGCTTCTAGATTCCAAAGTAATTCGTAGTAATTCGCGAATCTCGAATACGTGCACGAATATCGTAGTTTTAAATTGTTAATATGTTAACAATTCCATTAGGATAGAAACATAGTAATTAAAAAATTGTGAGAGAGCCCACGCGTTGAATTCGGAATATTTGAATATGGCAGCTTTTAACGCGTCAAGTTTTAATTACATCTCTTTATTACGTCGTTAGTAAATACAGTCTAGTTCCATAATTTCACGCGTATTTCCCGCTTAAATGATATTAGTTTGAACGTCTGCGGTCGAACGTCGAGATATAATCCCGACGAAATGGCTCGGATATGCCGGGTTACAACCGTACGGGTTTAATACGTGCTGTAACGTGACTAATTTCTGCAGTCTATTTTGCCAAATGACGTGATTCACCTGCGTCAACATCAATAATCAGCATGAAGGATAGACCGACGCTACTACGCGCGCATGTACCTTACTCATTAATGAGATTGTGTTTATTGCCTTGTACGGTCGCAAGGTAACGTATATGGGAGATGATGCGACATTGTAACATCAATTGATTGTTTAACAAGCGTACTAAAAAGCACACGTATACGGATCGTGGCTAATTGCATTGCAAATATAATATTCTTGCGATGTACGATGAATTGGCGACACACGTGTCAACATTTTGTTAATGAGGCGGTAAGCGTTATCTCCGTTATCTCTAAAGAGATAAATAGAATATATAGAAAGAGACAAATCATTCACAATGAATCTCTCGTTATATTTGTAACGCATCGATAAACAGAAGCTTTGCCTCACACTATCTGTTCTCGACGCGCCGTTACATTTTTATGCAAACTGGTTCTCCGCGGACACTCGATTTTCATCTTCGGAAAGCTATAAATAATCAAATGCTTCGCATTTTGTTCATTTTATTCTTGTTTCGAGAAGGGCAACAAACGCTCGTCTATAATATTCGCGCAATGTTTTTAAGGAGCTATCGTCGTCGGGAAGAGATATTTCTTTGGAAGCGTTGCTTCCCGGAGGATTTTTATTTAAATTAATTAAGCCGCAATCAGCGAACCGTTGCGAGACGAAACGTCGCTCAATCGCCCACGATCGTTACACGCATGACTCACGGGGCGCTCTTATTAAATGGTGCTTTGTCTTGCATTTGCATATGGTAATTGATACGATTTATCGCGGGGGTATCCCAACGCGACGGTTCACGACGCCGAGGTCATGTAACGTAAATAATTTCTTTCCCTCTGCTCGCGCGTAACTCGCCGAATGCGACATTGAAACGTTAAAATGCGCGATAACGTGCGCGATAGTGGAAGGAATACGCAAAATATTGCCATCGGCGTTTGATTATTGAGCATTTGTATTCCGTCGAGCTCATTGCGCCCACAAATTATTGCGCTTCGCACCGCGCCGAAATACTGCAGCCATATTATACACGAACTTTTTTTCGTCTACATACATTTTTTCTCGCCCATATGTATTTTAGACACAGATTGGAGTCAAAGGAAGTCGTCAGGGAAATAGAGTGCTAGTAGCACAAATTTATGAATTAATAAATGTTTATGTGTCGGTCAGCGATTCGGGGAGGTAATGATTCTTCCTTCAAATAAATTTTTTTCCCGAAATTTCTTTTTTGTATCGCTAATATAAAGCACACCACGAGAAATTCGCGCAGCAGCCAGAAATTGTCAGGAAAATAGAGTGCTAATAGCACAAATTTATGAATTAATAAATGTTTATGTGTCGGACAGCGATTTGGAGGAAATGATTCTTCCTCCAAATGGAATTTTTCCCCGAAATTTCTTTTTTGCATCGTTAATATAAAGCACATCACGAGAAATTCGCGCAGCAGCCAGAAATTGTCAGGAAAATATAGTGCTATAATAAAACAAATCAAAATTATTTAAAAAACGACGTAACTGGCCACAAATGATTTATTAATCACAACGTTTCGACCCACATCAGGTCCTTATCAAGTGCTATAATAGCATAAATTCATGAATTAATAAACGTTTATGTGTCGGATAGCGATTCGGAGGAAATGATTCTTCCCTCCAAATGAAATTTTTTTCCGAAATGTCTTCTTTGCATCGCGAATATTAAAGCGCACTGCGAGAAATTCGCGCAGCAGCTAGAGAGCGTTTTCCACGGTTTGAGTCCCACGCTCTCGTTATTCCCCTAATTTATCAATGACGTCAACTTAATTACTCAAATTATGTCGTCCATGTTACGAATTCCGTACTACTTTAGTCAATTAGATCGGTACGTTAGATTGGAGTGGAGGTCGTTTTCGAGATGAGAATTTCGAAATCTGAATTTTGGGAAATCGCTGCTTTGAAAATCTGTTTATGCATCGCGGTTGCGTGGCGATGAAACGTTATCTCGACGAGACTGTAGTTTCGATACGTTCCGTTGAATGTGGAAATTTTAGAATGCAATCTCGTAATGGAATCCTATAAAACACGAATATAATATACATATACAACTTCTTCTGTATATTCAGAATTTATATAGCTTATGAAGATAATTCTAATTTCACGATTAATCCAATTATTAAAAACGCATTACGGTAATTGCTGCGCATAATTGAATCAAATTAATAAGATAATTATACGCTAGTGCGTTTAGCTCTTATCACAAAAAGGCTCGGCGCGTTTTATTCAACGAGTGCTTTTATAATTGTGTTTCCTTCATTACGGAGATGTTTATTATACATACGCATAATGTGCAGATAAATACCTGTAGAAAACAACAGGATAATATCTATTGATAAATATTGATGAAGATTTATTGATTTTTATTCACGAGCTTCACAAAATATAAATGTTAGTATTACAGCGAGGAGAGCAGGTGGTTTTCGATAACGAGACCCGTTATTGTGCAACAATCGCATCTCGCATCTATATTTATCAGACAGGCTAACGGTGCAAATTCCATTTCAAATATTTCATAGAATTATAATTGTAAAATGATAAACTCGCGTCTCTCTCGTGGGGGAGAATCAACATAGGCGCACGTCGGCGCGCAAATTTCAGATATATCAGCGTTTGCATTTTCTCGTCGAAACGCAACAAAAGAGAACACGATTCGATCGATCGGCGCCCGTGCGATATCGCTGCGCATTTTCCTGGGGATTCCAGACGGATTCCCGGTCGTTGGGTAAATTTCGCGCGTGTACCACGCTGTTATTCGCGACGTAAGCCGCGTAATTCGCAGACAGAGAGCGGTGACAGCTGGCACAATGCGCGCGAATTCATGCCCCGTGCCTGGAGACCCGATTTAAACGCCGATTTGCATCGATGAAAAAAAAAAGAATGATAGAGATGCCCGAGATGACGGACAGTCCATCAATCCGGATTTGACATTGGCGCGCCTTTGAAATCGCACAATTCCTCGCCACGATTACGTTGTAATGAAATAATCAAGCGTTAAATGAGCTCGATTCCACGAGATTCGAATAGTCCGAATTAAACAGCGATCCTAAAATTACGGCATTACCCCATTCCAATGAATTCTAATCTCATTTGCACTTTAAGCGCGTCCTACAGTACTAGTAACACTGAAAATTCAATTAACATCGATTTAGCGCAGATCAGGTGGCTTTCTCGCACGTACCTCGATCAAATAAACATATTAAGCGAACAGTTTGTAGAATAAATGACTGCCAAGTATAATCAGTTCTTATTCGGATTCCTTATTTTTCGAAGAATTGAGAACAATTTTGTTGCTAAAAAATTATGCCGTATCCTGCGATTTGTATAATCTTGTGCAAATTGATATATGAACAAGAGATAATTTTTAGATTTATATACATCTATTATATAAAAAGAATTTACAATGTTTATTACAGTATTTTTTAGTATTTAATGTTCCTTCTCTTTCTTCAATAATCGTTTTAATTCTCTTAGGGATTGAATCTATAAGTTTCTTACATATTGACACTCTTGTTCACATTAATTTGTAAGAGTGTATTTACAAGACTGTAAGATTAAAACAATCGAGAACCGCATGAAACGGGGAGGGAAAATTCCTCTCGTCGACTCGTCTCCCTCCGCGAGGACAGAAGTGGAATAATACGCGATCGCCGGTCGCTTCTTGAACGCTCTGAGTGCTGGACGCAGGTGAAAGCATCGCGAGGCTGCTACGGTCGCCGTCGGGCCGTAATATCGCTTTATTTATCACGACCGGAGAGATGCCACAGAGGTGCGCGCAATTGTGCCGGCAAGCTGCAGTAGCCGGTCGTGGTGCAAGGTGCATCCAACAATCGCTGGAAGGACGACCACGACGACGACGTCGCCGATTTACTCGTGATCAATGGAATCTCCCAAGACCAAGAACAGAGACGACGCAAGAAACTCGTCTCGCTTGATTGCGCGAACGGTGTCATCGAACAATGTCTGATAGGAATTGTTTTGCACATTGATCTCTCTCTCTCTCTCTTGCTTTCTAGCTCTCTCGCTTTCTAGCTCTCTCGCTTTCTCGCTCTCTCGCTTTCTCGCTCTCTCGTTCTCTCTCTCTATCGTCAGGTATCGATGTTCGATAGACGCCTGTCAGAACTACGATACGTAATCGACGTTGTTCGAACCCGATGAGGGATAATGGCGCGTGAGCGCTCCTTCCGCGATTCTCCCTCGTTCGTTTAATTTTACGGTCGACCTTATCTCATCGCCGATTTCTCATCATATCGACGGTGAAAGGTCTATTTGCGCGAGATGATCCTTGAACGATAACGACACGTGGGATTTACGATGCTTCAAGTACGTTTACTCAGTGTCCAATGTCGGGAGGCAATAGTGATATATTTCGCGACGTGTTTGGCTCGGAGATACCTTTTTCGTATCTCATTGGATCTCTCAATTTAAAAAACGCACGCACTATAATACGGTCATGAAGATTTCATCGCGTACGTATTTCGGAGTACCGGAGTTCTTAATAACGCGCCATCGCCGGTAAGCCTTCCCGGTGGGTTCATTCGAATCTCAAGTTACGGTACCGCGACCTTCCCAAGGCTCCCGCTCTCGCCGCATCCATAACCGCGGATAAAAGTCGCAATAAATAACGACGGCCGTGGGCACTCTCGTACGTAAGCAGCGAGCGCCGCATAATGCGCGCGTAATTTACTCCCTGTCGATACCCGGAGGGAATACCGTAACGGCGCGTCTCCTAAATCGACGCGGTGCTTTAGGGGAAGACTCCCTGGGCCCCCCTCTCGCGCATTGCCGAATGCGTTTCCATGTCATAGGTTCCGCGACGTGGGACCTCCCCGGGTAACGTCGTAGCGGCCGTTCCGCAAAACGGCGTCTGCATTTTTACGACCTTGCATAACGGTTAATAGCTGAATCACTCGGGCCGATTCACCGCGAATTCGAAATTTACATCGATTGCTCATGGCTAAGAATAACTATCGCGGACGACTATTATACGCCGTGCTACGTTTTGTCGTCGTGAAGTCTCTCGATGAGGGATCGTCGGTGCCGAAGCACTCGAGAAAAAGAGAGAGACGTAAGATCTGTATTTATATGATAGGTCAATCGACCGAATTGTCAACTGAGGGTTTCAAAATCGTAGCCTTGTATTTTCGGAGAGTATTTGATTATAATCAATTGAGTCTGTTTTATCCCTTTATAGACTATCGGGATTTTGAAATTCCATTGAGTTTTAATTTCTTTTAATTTATGCTTCCTTCTGACTCAACTTCTCTGGAAATGTATTATAAAGAAAATTAATTTAATGCAATTTTTTCTGCAACAGAGAAGATATAGTTATTT
>NJRP01000020.1:580960-601730 GCA_003063835.1 Aphaenogaster floridana | reverse complement strand
ATTTTTCGACATTGGGGGGCTAACTTCACACAGGTGTTTAATAACATGTGACACTAAATTGACACTTTCAGGTTAAACTTTCATAAATGGGAGGGGACTTTTCTGCATTTGCTATTGGTTGGGCTTTACGTTTTACGCGAATTGTCTGTGATGAGCTTTACGTTTTATGTCTTAAGTTCACGTTTTACGTCTTTACGGAATTTTATGTATGATGGCCTTAACGAGTCGCGCGGCCTCCGCGGCTGCGTTTCCGCGTCGTCGCGGTCGGTTTCGATCCGCTCCGCTCCTCCTCGCGGCTCCTGCCAAGGTCACGTACGCGGTAGTTGCGAGATTAATTATCCGCGCCGTAAACCCCGCGCGATGCTAATACCGACGCGGAATAAATTAGTCTCGCGCTTGCGCTGACCTCGCGCAGCGCAGATTAGCGGCTCGCGAGAGGGACGGCGCGGCGGTGTGTCTTCGAAGGAAGATGAATTATCCTCGTATTAATCTTGCGCGCTTGTCAGACGAGCGACGAGCGAGTGGGCGAAGAATGGAGCGCCTTATCTCGCGCGGCGGAGTGATTAGGTTCCCAAATTGGGTGTTGCCTCGCCTCGGGGGGCTGTAAAATGAGACTTTCGCGGCTGAGAGGATACGACGCTCTCCGTATTTACTCGCCTCCGGTAATCGCGTCTTGCCGGGCGTTGAGAAAGACGTCTTTTCGACGTCCCACGATGCATTTTATTCGTTAAACGCGTCACCCGAGAGCTTTCACGATCGCTGAAAGATTGCAATAATTATCGTACCGAGATAACCGTTATGTCTCCATTATTGCGCGACGTATCGACGCAACTTGACACGCGATTTATTACACCAGTGTTTCTCGCCGGGCGCTGCATCGCGCGCGGCTTGTTATCCGGCAATCAAGCGCATATTCATACCGCGACGGAGGATGGATCCGCACGGATCAAAAGCCGTAACACTTCCCTAATGAGCCGTTGCCTCTTCTGCTGCGGGCTAATAATGTCACGTACGAGGCAGAATGAAATTCATTACGGGGGGGACCTGTGCGAAGTACGAGGCCCGGCGCGGCCGCGGAACGCGGTAATCACCCGACGAGCTTTCGCGAAGCGCAACCGGAAACGCGGTAATGAGCCCCGCGCACGATTCCGTGCGTAACTCTAATATTCTACGCAGCTTGACGCGTGTGATATCGCCGCCGAGACCGACGTCGCCATCAGAAGTGACCCCTCGTTACTCTTAAGTACGTTTGAAAGAAACTTCATTAAAATCGGGCGTGCATTTTTTTTTATCATAAGAAAAAATCTCACGAATTGCCTTTAACCCTTTCGCACTCGAGACGAAAAGCACTCGATGTGAATCGACGGGACGAAACAGTTACTCAACAGTTGTTCAACGATGCCACTATTGAGGTGTTATATCGAGGGGTAAACCGCTGACCAAAATTGTGTACACCAATGCCTAGTAATGCCCAAAATTGGGCATTACTAAGTACACAAAGTACACAAAAGTACACTAAAAGTACACAATTTTTGAGCATTACTAGTGAATTTTTTATGTAATGCCTACTAATGTATTCTAGTAATGCCCACTAATGCCCCAAATTTGTACACCGTAATGCCCTCAGCCTGTCTCTTATACACATCTAGATGTGTATAAGAGACAGGTATTCTAGTAATGCCCACTAATGCCCCAAATTTGTACACCGTAATGCCTTCAGCGGTTTACCCCTCGTGTTATACTATTCAACAAAACGCTCTACCGCTATGTAATAAATCGTATACATTGCATAGACGTATATACGCCTCCCGTAAATGACTAACCACTTTTAGAGAGCCCTTTATATATATTCGTAGCGAAAGGGTTAATAAAAATCGATCGCTGGAGGCTTCTTCGTCGTTCTCACCCTCTCGACGGAGAGCCGGGCGATCCTACGGGACTTCCGCGTCTGGAGAACGCGGATTTCGCGTCGCGGTAATTTAGGCGCGTATATAATGTAGCCTTCGAACAATGCGAGGAACTGGTGGGCCCATTATGAGCCGACGACGAGAGGGTATTGTACCGGATGTCTCGAGCTCTCCGATGTCCTCAACGACCGACGCGACGGTCGCGCACGCACGCGTGCACGCACGCACGCTCGTATCGCGGAAACGTGTGTACACGCTTTTCGCGTGCGACGTGCGTCATTATAGAGCCCTGCATGTGTCGTCGGGTTTTCGCACCGCACTCCTGTAGCACCATGTGTTCGCAACAAGCTCGATCACGGTATCGCGTCGTGACGTCGGGCTTCGTACACGGAATTTACAGCAGAATCGCAAGCAGACGGTTAGCATTATCCATTATTCGTTATTTGGCTGAACGCGAAAGCATTTTCACGAATTAAGATCTTCGGAGATACAAATTATTCGCATTCGAGTTGCAAAAACGCGTTCTGGCGTTTCTATCTCGAAAAGATTAACTCTGAGCTTTGTTGGAGGTTTCATTAAGTGGAGGTGAAATTATTCCAAAAACAAAACGTATCAAAAGTACGAGAGAAACGGCTGTAAATTTTTTTCGTCAAAAATAATGTTGCCATAAATAATGCTCGATATCGCTGTGACGCGTATTGGACGAAATAAATGGCGAGGAACTCGCTCTCCAGTTTCGCTTCATTCGCGGACTGCCGTGAATACGCATACATTTATGCATTTAAATAAACTTATTTCAAAAGTTGCATGACGCAACGCGCGCGTGAGGGGGAAAGAGAGAGAGAGAAAGAGGAAATACGCCCTGAATCTGTATTCTCATCACGAATGCAAATGTACACATTTTTCGATTGAATTCGATAACCCGGGATGTTTAATCCAGATTCGGGGCCGACAGTTCGTGAGGCGAAATGAACTTTTAGCTGTTTCATATCCACGAAAATGGAATCCGCGAAAAACTTTAATCTGGCTTTCAATCAACTAAGCCCGTCGTCGGCGAACATCTCCCGAGGGTGGATCGATGGGCGGGATATCCGAATAGACCTACAAAGATACTCCGGTATTAAGTCTGTACGCGAATTAAATTTTATTTAAATTTAAACTAATTTTTTCGATTAAATTTTATGAAGACGCTACATAAATCCTCATCGAGGTTTTGTTGTACATACCGATCATATCCAAGTGAAAATAATTAAAATGAAAAGCAGACATTTAGTTCTTTATAGTGTTATCTTTATTTAGCAATACAATTCATTTGTGCAACAATTGCCGCGGTATTTAGTTATTTTTATACTGTAAATTAATTTCTTTTTTTTTACACAATTTTTAATATGAGCTTTGAATTACTTTCTTCTGTTAGCGTCCGAATTAAATTTTTGGAAACCGCTTCTCTTCTATTTTAGCTTCTCAACTCTTCTTTATGCATCACAGTGTTAGATAGCACACTAATTTTTGCCAGAGTCCCTTTTACACTGACATTTTTCAACGGTTTACCCTTTGTACTCTAGAAAATCAAAGTCGCGGCATTACGAAGAGCGTTACAAAGAGAAAAGAGAAGCGAAAAGGGAAAAGAGGAAAATAGAAGAACAAGAGATAAACGATAGAGAGGGAGAGAGGCAGGTTGTCGCGAGGAGACTTTATTTATTTTCTTGCTTTTAATCTCTAAAATCCTGAATGAATCGTATCAAAATAAGAAAGTCTTTGGGAAAAAATTTTGAGCTTTATCGATTCATATTGAAATTCTAAAAATGGGGTGCTTTATGGGGATAAAATTATCTCCGCGACGATCGATGACGGCACTAGGCCGACGAACACATTTCGCACGCCGATAGTACGTAATTGCCACTTCGTTTTCGCACTTTATACAGATCTCGTGCCTGACTGCAATTAACAGCGTAATTCCATTCGGAGAAAAATCCGGTTGCCCGGGCAACGCGAGAATGCCAGGAATTCGATCGCACTTCAATGCGACTGTCGCGTTTTCGTTCCCGTCGAAAACGCTGTGGACCGCCACTGCCAGATTCCATTCGCTCTCCGCGTAATTACAGTATCCTCGTGGCTGCTAAATGTTTTAATGACGGGCGACATCGAGAACTCCCCCCCCCCCATGAACATCGGTTTATTAAATAAAAGCACGCTGTATTTACATCGCGCGGCGATGTTATATCGAGCGCGTGGTAATGTAATATCGCTTTTCTCGTAGACCGATATTTAACCAGCTCAATATCGCATGCTGCATTTGTAAATTGATTATATCGTTTGAAGCTTAAGAGCGCCGTTTCTTCGCGCGACACAAATAATTCGACAAATCCGTTTCAATTAGCGTGCAATAAATATCTCGAGAATTGTGTTACACGCTTTTGGTACTTGATACTAACTGTTATCTACATCGGTAGCGCTTGTGCGAAAATAAACGAGCACGGTTAGGCAATTTGCATTCCCGCTAATTGAATCACACCCGCGGTGAAACAGCCTCAAAATTACAGAGCGGCAAATCACATTTTTATTTAATGCCGCGAACTCGTTGCCGGCGCTAAATACTGAATGAATATGCATTAGTATGCAAAATTCCGCTGTCATATAATCGCGGGGCGCAAAACTCGCCGCATCCGCGAAAACAACGTTCGATCGACGTTGCGCTTCACGCGCGATTAATTAAATTATAAACATGAGTCGGAGAGAGCGCCTCCGATTATATTCTTTTTGTCGATTACTAATAATCTGCATCGGTTTTTAACGGCACGATAATCTTGTTTTTCATTCTGCGTTATTTTCACCTGCTTTTTCGCACCGTAATATCCAACGGAGATAATACCGACAGTGCGTATCGAACGCCTCTCTATTCTCGAAGGAATTTTCCGTCTAGACGTTTTGATAATGGCGTCTTTATGCGAGCCGTTCGCGTAGAGAAATACGAAAAGTCCCTAAGGTACTGTACATACGTAGTCGTTTACAAAACGGAGGGAAATAAGGAATCCTGTAACTTAACCCGTCGTTATATTTCGTCGGTGTATCGTAAACGTTTGGAAGGGCGTACAATTTTCTCCATACCTTGTAAGGGCTGCGAAGTTATCTTAACATTAGAACTATCGAAGTTAAAATGAAGGGTTTGTAGTTTTTTAAAGAATTTCTTAAATTTATAACAGTGTATTTTGTGAGATTTTCCTTTACTTTTATTGCAATGATTAAATTAATTAATTCACTTTTTCTTTGCATCCTTTTTTCTCAAAGATACACGGAAAGAACGGTTTTGCTGAAACATCTAAAAATTTGGTCAAATACAGATCTGAAAATAATTTTGTTAGACCATTAAAAGTAACTAACAATAAGTAGAACACTCAACACTGAGACAAAAAAGCTTTTGCTTCAATTAAAACTTCAAATTAATTGAAGCAACAGCTTTTTTTCTCAGTGAAGCATAATGATAACGCTGCAAAACGTTTTAATATTCTAGCAATTATTTTGAGCGTCCTACTTAATTACTTTTGATGGTCTAACAAAATTATTTTCAGATCTGTATTTGGTCAAATTTTTAGATACTTCAACAAAACCATTCTTTCCGTGTATATACATATACATATATGTATATACATATAGACGGAAAGAATGATTTTGCTAAAGTGTCTAAAAGTTTGGCCAGATACAGATCTGAAAATAATTGTATTAGATCATCAAAAATATTTATGTAGGACGATAATAAGTTTTGATATTCTAGCAACTATTTTAGGCGTCCTACATAATTATTTTGATGGTCCAACAAAATTATTTTTAAATCTATATCTGATCAAGTTTTTAGACATTTTAGCAAAACCGTGTAGTATACTTAAATAGTAAAAATTAATTGTCTAGATCTAGTGTTAAATAAAGACGCCTCCAATTAAGACCTTAAGCGAACAAATTCGATCTATTTTGATTTTGGAATTAATTGCAAAATTAAATGCGAACGATATATCTGGAATCGACGAACGAGTACTTTCAGACTCGTATTAGTAATCGTCCCGTATTGTGGGAACAATTATCGTCGTGATGAATTGAATTGAAGAAAGTCGGTCGGTCGGTCGCTCGCTAACTTACTTTTTCTCGTCCGAGAGCGACAGAACGCGTTCGTTCAACGGCGTTCAATGAAAGCAAATACAGCTGTTCCGCGAACACGGCGTTGCGATTTGTGACAAGAGACGCGGATGCAGCGAACGTGATTTATTCGACGCCGGGCATTTTACATTACGCTTCTTTATCGCCATACATCCGGGCATCGCACACCGGCGACACTGTAGAAAGTTGCGGTTGCACTTTTTACTCGCCCCTTTCCCAAGACAGCTACCGATCTAATTGCCGACTATCGATCTCGAGCGCCGTGTAATGTGTTACAGTCTAAAGCAGGCAGATACACTCCGCCGTCTATTCAGTTCAGTTCGATTCAGTGTACGTTCAGTTTACCTTGGTCTTAAACGAGAAAGTTGCTTTATAACTTAGCGAAGTTATACTAAATGGCCGCCCCGGCTGCTGCATCAATTCAACTTTGTTCCGTGCTTTTTTGCCCTCTCCCGCACAGCTTACGTTATCTTGACGAGCGGAACAGACTGGAGATGAACGTCGGTTGTTCGTGGATTTAAACATTTCATCTGGCCTGTAATTTTTGAATTTAATGATGTACGCGAGAAATTTTGTTTGCGGAACTAATATGAAAATATTAAGCGCTATTGTAAAAAGCAAAAAAGAGAAGTAATCTGTTAGTCGCGTAGAGCATTACATAGTATTGCAATAAAATAAATATATATTATAATATAGTATAAATAAATATACAATTATCGTTAAACTACACGGAAAGCACGGTTTTGCTGAAATATCTAAAAATTTGGCCAGATTACAGACCTGAAAATAATTTTGTTTGATCATCAAAAGTATTAACTATGTAGGACACTCAAACACGATGATAATGTTGTAAAAAGTTTTGATATTCTAGCAACTATTTTGGACGTCCTACATAATTTATTGTGATGACCCAACAAAATTATTTTCAGATCTGTATCTGGCCAAATTTTTTAATATTTCAGCAAAACCATTCTTTCCGTGTATAAAACTCAAATTATTAAATGAACTGTATATAAATGTAGTTATATGTAATTACTATAATTACTATGTATAACTACTATCACTATGTTATAATTACTATAACTATACTATTACTGTGTATAATTACTATAATCATATTAATTATATATAAATTAGTATAATTAGTGTATATTAATTACATATAAATATAATTAAACATATATATTTATATATAATCTAATTAATAATTTTTCATTACTATCTCCAACTCTAATGAGAAAAAAGGAAAGTAAAAGAAATATAAAACAAATTAAAATTAAAATTAAAACTTGTGTATCACAGATATTCTGAATACAATAAAATTCGGAAATTAGAACAGTCTTTCGTAGTTTTTTTTTTTCATAATCTTCAGTTGTTATACATAATTATCCCTTTATTTTCGCAATCGCGGTAATACAGGAACACGAGAATGAAGCGCGTCCGATTTGTCTCCGGCCTGTCCCGTGCAGAAGATGAGCGAACAAAAGCGATGACGATGAAGTGCACGACGAAACTGACGCCGGTGTAATGTGGAGGTAAACCGAGGTGAATCGGGCAGAGACTCGCTCCTTAAGAGGAGCCGGGCGCTCTCGGGCCCGGAGATTTATGCCACGCGCGGATTTGTGCCCCTGACGCGGAATTAATCTTTAGTCCTCCCCCCCGGTCCGCGCGTTACCTCGCGGAGCGAGAAACCGCTCATTACTGTATCTGACTTTGTAACTACCGTTGCGCAACCGTAGCGGATATAACTTCTCGGGCTGTCTGAGGTTGTTACAAACTAATCGTACCCCGCGACTCATAACCGGGACATTCCGCGCGGGGGTGTCGCTGGAGCCCGAAAGTTCCAGCTATCGATCGACGACAACTGGAGTCTTTCACGTGCGCAATGACATGTTATTAATTGAATTGCGAGCAACACGGTTGTGTTGCGTGGGTAAGCTCTGTGTAAGAAATCGAAGCTCCACGCGACGTTTTCCCCTCTCTGCAAAACGTAACGTTTTCGCGTAATAATTGATAAGTCTATCGTAATAGATATCGTAATCTATTTCTTCATTCTATTTGCGGATTAAGTCGAGCGATATATCTGCGATAACAAGCGTCATGAAATTTGCAGTGAGGATGTTACTTGCAAATTCCATCGGGGGAAGCTAAGCGTGTTAGAATATGCATTAGAAGCGAGACGTTTCGAAACGCGCGACGCGGCATTGATCTACTCCGCGTGCTTTTGCACGCGCTCCAACCTTTAATTTTATAGCAAAGTTAAGAATCGCGACATATCAAACGGCTCGTTCTTTTTTCAGGTCACGAACTTCTCGGGAAATTAGTCTACCTCGGCGGACTTGTTGTTGGTAAGTAATTTTTGAAATCCTTCGAGAGCCGCGTCTCCAACTAGTACGAAACTTATCCAAAACGAGTCCCGACGGTGGGCAGGAAATATTTTTTCCTCTTTTTTTCTTTCTCCTTTTGTTTTATGCGACGCCGCGCTAACGCGGAAAACTTTGTTGCGCCGTCGATGCCGCGCGTAAAAGAGTTTCGGCTCCTCGCGGGAAATTCGCGGCGCTGTCGTATTAAGCTTCTCCCATTCGTGATAAAAAGTAACGGCTGAGAAGTCTTATACGAAGCTATTAAGATAGCCGCGATTACGCTTTCGCGGCTTGACTCGCTCGAAATCTTTTTACCGTGTCGTTGGTCGGATGAAAAATTCGCTCGATGTTCCGTTGTCGTAATGCCGAAATGTTGCTCGTTCGCATAGAAGTAGCATAAATCAAGCGTTTTCTTCTGGCTCAGTGCCCCTCAAAACGCGGGAGGGAATCGAATTATGCTTTATTGTCGCCGTGCCCGCTCGTCGGCGAACATTGGATCTGCAGGCGTCGTCTATAGATTTTGAGAGACAACACGATCGTGGTCGGGCGGACCGGCGAACCGAACAAAAAGGACGAGAAGGTGGATTCAGGACGTCGAATATTGGCGATGTCGCGCCGAGGGTGGGTACGAAAGGGGGATGACGAAGGTACGCGCCCGGAATCGTATCCAAAATTCACGGCACGTGCTCCTAACGTAGCTCCCGCAGGAGCTCTTCACCTGAAGAGGTTACTAGCTATTTTTATGTGTACCTATGTAGTTATCGAAAGGGAAAGGGATGTGAAAGCCCAAAACTCCGAGGGACCGTTCCAGCTGTCGGGTGGTCCAAAGGGACCGGCACAATAAAACACTTGAATCTTTATTTCGTTAGACGTACGGCAACCACTCGTTGCCTTCGTAAAATCATTTTCCATGTCAATTCTTTTTTAAATACGCTTAAACATTGATTTGTAAGGATCGATGATTGATTCGCGAGGAGAATTTCCAATATTACAGTTTAATCTTTTTAATATATTTTAATTTAATATATCTCAATTTTTAATTTTAATAAACTTATATATATATAAACGATCTCTCGAATATGTAGCTTTTGCTGCTATCGAAACGCTGTCGAAAACGCTTGAAAGGCACATAGAGATTTCAGGTAATCGAAAAGTCGCTCGCCCGAGCATTACCGTCGAATCTCGCGTTTTCTTTCGGTGCTCGAGGGAGATCGTTGCCAGGGTTTCGTTCGCTGATGATGCTGTCGAATGCCAGGAGCGCGCGTTCTTTCCCTCACGTTTGACCTTTTCGGGTATGGCGCACGACGAGGGAGGAGGATCAGAGAGCGCCTTCTCGCCCCGACGATTCTCTCCACGGTCCACCGTGTGCTTAGTAACGGCCTTTATGTAACGCCCTGACATTCTCGGGTGGCCGGACGACCTCCATAATGCAGAGCACATAACGCGCGACCCGTTCTTACGCCGCGGAATCGCTTCTTCAATCAGGATCTACGATGCGCGATATCCCGGGCGGACGGGAACCGCGGAAGGAATGCCGGATTCGGAGTTACAACCGGGTTAAGGGTCGATCGTACAAAATGGGACAGCTAAAAGGTCCATATACGTACATGCCTATAAAATCACCTCCGTCGCTCTTGAAGATTGGAGATATCGTCACAGATGAAACTTCATGAGTCGCGAACTTCCTTTTCTTTATCGCGAGATCATCCCCTCGGAATCGCACAACTTTACCGTCGACCGTGTATCTCTATTATTCCGTTTGCGTTGTTCCAATTACGCTGCGTCTTGTGTAGTAGGAAGTTGACACGATTAATCGTAAACGCATTAATCGATTACCGCGTCGCGACAGGATTCGAGAAAGAAAGGCCGCTCGTGTTCAGGAGCGAGATGTACTTCGGCGGCGAGACGTCGCCGAAAGCCCGCGTTAATTAAGGCTTCTTAACAGACGAGATGGAGCAGACGACGCGTGTGTAATTGTGCATTCCCCTGTTGGCAGTCTCGTCGCGGGGGCTTTGTCCTGAGAAACCAGACTCGATCTTAAGACCTAGGTTTGCCCGCACGCCTACGGACAATGGCAGGCGGAGGTCTATTCTACAATACAGCCTTGCTTATAGTATTTCCGAGACGCGAACTCTACTTCTCGATACCATCTACCCCTCGCCCATTTCTGGCTCGTCTCGGGACCTCCCCTTATTTCTCTTCTCTTTTTCTCCGTCTTTTTTGGTGGCCGTAAATACGTCGACCGACGCAGACGTGACTGCGGACAAATAGATAAATCGCTGAATTCGATTCATTGAAAGCGATCAGTGTGTATGCTTGTATTTTTAATTTATTCCACATCGAAAAGGTCGGGAGAATTAGCAGAATAAATAAATGAATTATAAGTACAAGGGATGGACAAAATAATGTGAACACTACTGTGAAATACACTACTTGTTTGATAAGAGATTGGTTCATCATTTGCCTTTAATACAGATTCCATCCTTGTTGGAATAGTCATATAATCTTGAATTGTTACCAACGAAATGTACCATTCTTTTAGCAGAACATCTTTTAATTGATATTGGAAGAGGAAATTTACTTCTCACTCTACTTTCCAAAATTGTTCTCTATTCTCCAAAACTTCAATATCGTTTCTGGCCACAGCGCAATCACATGATTTAAATATCATCGAAGATGTGAGCAGTGGAAAATGTTCTGCTAGAAGAATGGTATAACATTGCATTGGTGACTATTCAAGCATTGTATGATTCTATTCTAAGGATAAAATCTGTATTAAAGACAAATGGTGAGTTAAACATTTAGGGCCAATTTCACCAACCACGGTTAACTTAACCGGCCGGTTATTCCATTGGAATTGACCAATTGCATTTGTTAATTTTGCTTAACGACAAATGCGATTGGTCAATTCCAATGGAATAACCGGCCGTTTAAGTTAACCATGATTGGTGAAATTGGCCCTTATTAATAAAACAAGTAGTATATTTCCCAGGTGTTCACATTATTTTGTCTATCCCCTGTACTTGTTGACAAGTGCAACAAATTGATAAGTACATCATAGGATTGTTTGCAAATGGGAGAAATTGATGCCTGCGTTGTAGATTCACTAATAATGTTTTCGAAAACGCTTCAGGGATTTAAGGATTTTAAATATATTTAAAATTTATCTGTGTGAAGTTAGTCTTCCAATGTCGAAAAATCAAACATTTTCTTTTTGCAAACGTTTGCCCATCGTTTGCGTATGAATGTCGCGTTGAAATTTTTGTTTGCTCCTCTCTAGTTCAAAAGTTATAAGCAAACGTTTGCAAAAAAAATTTTTGATTTTTCGACATTGGGGGCTAACTTCACACAGGTTTAAAATTTTTCTTTATTGAAGAGAGAATACTTCGCGCGAATATCTTTCTCGCGGAAATTTCTTGACGATACATTTCTGTGCCCTAGTAGTAGACTAAGTATGACTCCTTTAACTTCTAACGCGCGCACGCAAACATCTGCTGGGAAATAGCGGCTGCCAGAGGTTCGCAGGAGATACGGAGAATCGGTATATCAATTTAATGAAAATCAGTTCCTCTGGAGGCCGGAGGACTTTCCTCGCAAGTGTGATTGATGAGGCGTGCTGCCTCGGTACATTCATTGCGAGAGTGTAGATTAGCGTTGCTGTCGACGAAATGTATTACGGCGGTGTGTCGCGAGAATAATAAATGTAATTTAATATGGCGCAGAGCTAGCACGACTCTCAGTGGATCGCTATGTCGCATACATTGCGCATTACGCGCGAATATTTACGCCATATATCTGAAAAATAACTAAATAGGTCGCAGATACGCATGCAGAGAAATATCGCAATGAGATGCGGCCGTTAATATCACAAAAATAATATAATTGCGGCAGCAAAGTAAAATATGTAATAAATAGAAGCTTTTTTCTTCTTGTATTCATGACGATTGTAGTAAAACACAAAAGGGACCGATGGAACTGTTACAGGATGTTTACTATACCTGGAAAACCTGGAACTTTCAGGGGATTTCTTTTTTACCCTTGAAACTCAGGGAATTTTCATGGAATTTTATTAGCACTCAGGGAAATTTTTGAAATTTTACTTTTAAATTTAAACTCTGTTTCTTTCTGAAAAAATTGTTTCTTTAATTATTTTTTTTGATAATGCAGAATGTTGACAATTAGTTAACAATAAATTTGGCATACATATGCGCATACATATATCCACGTACATTCTCGTGAAATTCACGAGGTTTTATTTTAAAAATCAATGTTAGGTAACAGTAGAAGACAATACAGAAAAGAATTCACTGTTACTATACTATAGTGAGCCTTCCATATATTTATAAGGTTTCGCGGCTCCAATTGTAGAAAAGGATAGGTATAGTCTCGTGGAAGACTATAAGAGGAAGAAACATTAAAAAGGGCGTATAATAAAATAAATTCATTTCAAAATTGCATTAAAAAATTTTCTAATCTTACCTGGAATTTTTAATAAAAATACCTGGAAAATCCGGGGATTCTCAGGGAATTTTTTTTCATGATTTTAGTAAATACCTTGTATTAATTCTTTAGATAATTTCTTGCGATTATTTCTAACTATTTTTTTTATAACAATCAGTTCGATCACTCAACGAGAGAGTGTCATGTATCTAAGAATACGGGATCGGCGACGGAGGTACGTAGGTAAATCCTCGGTAAATTTGTGCGCGATAAAGATCGAGGGTAACGGTCGAGAATTGGAATTGTTGATTATATCCTGCGGTATGGTAAATCATGACGGCGTTATTTCGGCTTGCATTGTTCGCAGATGCGATCTCCGGCGTTTGGTCCCCGAACCCCTTATCGGGCCGGTGATATCGCTCTGCGAAACGTGTGCTACGGTAATAGAGGAGCAGCGAGACGCAAGGCAGATTCCTCGGTTAACGTAAACCTTTCTTCCTTCGCGCGTGGAATTAAATCGTCGTGTCGCGCGAGAGCGAAATGACGTCCAGGCGGCAAATTGGAACGCGTCGCGAAAAATTCATTTCTCGCGGTTAGCATTAAACATCCGAGATATCCCGCGCGCGATCTTTTTTAATAACAATCGGTTTACCTTAATAATAAATTCTCGAGACGTAGTACATGCAGCGCGCGCTATATTATGACTATATTATTTCCGAGAGTTACGCGCTAATAACATCACGCCGGGGCCCACTTACCCCCTCGCCGGCGATCTTTATCGTGCATTCTCGTCGTCGACACTTAGGTCGTGCTATGTGGAAACGCACCCTCAGGATTGCCTCTTATCGGCATCTATTCCGTCGTACGTCGTAGCGACGCCCATTCCCCATCCCCCCATTCGCCTTATCTCGCGGTGGTTCGCGTGAAAACCCTCTTTAGTCCCGGGCGTTTCTCTCCCTCGCCTCGCTAAAGACAATACCTCCTAAAAAGGTAACAAACTTTTTAGTAGCTGCAAGAAGGAGACCTCGAACGAACCACGGTGGAACGGGCGTACCGGCGAGGCTCTCCTTGCAGTTTCCGTCACGCCTTATACTCTTGCCACGTAAAAACACCCTGTACGTAACGTCTGACTGCAGAAGTTTTACGCTTACTCTTAAATCTGCGCCATTTCGTCAAACCGTCGCATATGAATATATGCAGGTTGCACGTGACTTCGCGTACGGACGATGAACAAAGAAGAGCAGCG
Organism: Aphaenogaster floridana; assembly: GCA_003063835.1. NCBI lineage: Eukaryota > Metazoa > Arthropoda > Insecta > Hymenoptera > Formicidae > Aphaenogaster > Aphaenogaster floridana. The sequence goes on along the minus strand of NJRP01000020.1, from coordinate 587,625 downwards.
ACTGCATGGGCGTCCGGAGGGACGGGAGGGCAAGGGGTTTTATTTGAAACATTTGTTTATAGAACCAATAAGATCAGAGATATTCGGCCATAGCATTTAAAATGAGACACCCTGTATAATTGTCCTATTGTGACAATTGCCTCCGTCTGGCATTTCTCGAAAATATAGATTAAAATAGGACAATTATACAGGGTGTCTTATTTTAAATGCTATGGCCGAATATCTCTGATTTTATTGGTTTTATAAACAAATGTTTCAAATAAAAGTTGCTAGGTTTTGAGGGGGTTAGCTTATGATGGACACAAATTTTTTCTAGATGGAGGTGTTCCTGAGATTTCAAGGTGACCTTTGTTTTTTTAAATAGAATTATCTGATTTTTTAAATATAATATGATGACGTACGACGGAATATAATTATTCTGCATGTGAAAGTATTATATTAAGGTAAAGTTATCGAAAAATCAATAGTTTTCGAGATATTTAATATTTTATTTTAGCATATTTTGACATGAAATATAAAATATCTTGTAAACTGTTTGTTTCTCGATAATCTTACCTTAATATTTTTATGTACATAATGAAATGAATTAGTTGGTGTAAAGAAAACACATTATACTTGCTTTTAAAAAAAATATGCAATTGTGCAGTTACATTTTTGAAGAGCAACTATGTGTTTTAAATGGGACACCCTGTATATCCACTCAAAAGAACAGGAAAGATACCAGCTGATAAACTTTAATCTTTTAAAATACATTGGGTGAATATTATTATTATATTATAATAATATAATATTATTATGTCATTATTATAAACATAAAAACAGTAAAAAATTAATATGTATTGCCCTCTCTTCCTCCGTTAGAAAAATTCCTGCGAGCGCCCATGAGCGACTGGCATTCTCACGTATTCCTTTGAGAAAATATTATCGCATATTCCTTTGAGTATACAAAAGTATGATACCAAAATTCCGTTGCAAATTTGAAATACGTTCACGTTGCCGAACATCTTATCGCGCGCACGTCATTGCGTTAATATTTACGACGGAATATTTTATCTCCGGGCGAGTTCTCGCTGCCCGATGAATCGAAAGTAAACGCGCGAGAGTTCATTGTTACCCAACAGGAATACAGTGTCGGGCGGTACGGTGAAGTTTCGCGGAATAAATGAGAGTGTCGTTACGGGGAGTACGATAGCGCGAGTACGACGTCGAGGTAAACCGCAGAAAGGCAGGTCGAATTGGCCATTAATAATCAAGAAGTTCTTCTAGCCGGCACCAAGTGAAATCAACGCTCTCGATCGCGTCGCGGAGCGCTCTCGGTCGCGCTCCGCTCCTGATGGCGACCGCGCGGTGGTCTTCCTTTCGCGCGCCACCAGCCACGTCGGACGAGTTCATTACGGTTGCAATGCGGTTAACAGGATTTCGCTGGCTGTCGTAACGAGCTCTCCCGAGTCGTAATTCAAAAGTTGATTCGAGTAGCTGCAATTTATTGCTCCGCGCGCGCCCCGGCCGAGACTTTTTCTCGCGGAAAAGGGCGGAGGACGGTGGGCGGACGGGACGCGAGGCGACGACAGGGACGGGGGAAAACTCCGTCGTCGCGATAAGGGAAATTGCATTAAACATCGTGGGCACGTGCGCGGAGAGCGCGAAGAAAGCAGTCGTCCTCCGGGCGTCGTCGATATCGGGTCCTCTTCCTCCTCCTCGCCGCGGAATTGACGCGCCGCTCCGGATTGTTAATGCGGACGGGCACTCCGCGAGCGAGATCGCCGTCGACCTCTCAAATCACGGAATTATGGGTGAAATTTTAATGACTCTGCCCGGAGTTAAGGGCCGGCGCTTTCGGACTAAATTGTCCGCCGGTCGATAAAAAATTTGACGAATCTTAATCCTTGGAGGGATGCGAGACATTATGATCTCTCGAAGTCATATTTTGCATCCGATTTATATGTTGAACACATTTTTTCCTGCGTGGAAATAACGATTCTGTTAAAATATCTAAAAATTTACTCAGATACAGATCTGAAAATAATTTTGTTGGAATATCAAAATAATTATGCAGGACGTTCCAAACATAATGATACACGGAAAAAACGATAAGGTTGCCACAACCACAATAATAGAAACATTTGGTACAGCCACGTCCTGTGGTTGTCACATTCACATTGATGTGAAGGCATCTATATGCATTTGGTACAGTAAACATAGTGAATGTTGAGACAAACATAGTGAATGTTGAGACAAACATATATAGATGCACTACACAAGACAATGTGAATGTGACAACCACAGGACGTGGCTGTACCAAATGTTACTATTATTGTGGTTGTGGCAACCTTATTGTTTTTTCCGTGTACTGTTGCAGAAAGTTTTGACATTTTAGCAACCAGCTTTGAGCGTTCTACACAATTATTTTGATGGTCTAACAAAATTATTTTCAGAACTGTATCCGACTAAATTTTTAGATACCTCAGCAAAACCGTTCTTTCCGTAGAACGAAAAATTTTCGTGATTTAATAAAAAACTTTACGGTCGACCCTCCAAGAATTGGACGGAAGGGCACTCTCGCCCGCCGATTTTCCTTTTGTGATATACAAACAATAACATTATAATATAAATTGTAACATTATAAATTGGAATTCAATTTTGACATGAATTATAGATTATTTAAAGTGGACCTTAATTTTTCGCCTTAAAACATATACGTGAAATATACCTAATGTACGCAACTTGAACATATTTACCGTCATAACTATAAAATACACGAAAAGAACGGTTTTACTGACGTATTTAAAAATTTAGTCAGATGCAGATTAGAAAATAATTATGTTGCACCATCCAAAATAGGACGCTCAAGCTGTTTGCTAGGATGTCAAAACTTCTTGCAGCATTGTCATTACACTGAAAGAAAGGCTTGGTTATAAAAATCCAGGCTTGGTTAATGTTACCAAACACCTTGGTGAAATAGTTTCAACTAAACGTATAATAAGTAGTACATAATTTAGTTGGCTCAACTAAACAAAATTTGCTCTTTTTTTTAATTATTACAAATGTTTATAATTATTACAAAATGTTTTGTTATTATTATTATAATCGGTAATAATAATCAAATACTTCAAAAGAAAGTATACTAAATGCATCTCACAAATTTACCAAGAATTTTACAAAATGTTTTGTTATTATTATTATAATCGGTAATAATAATCAAATACTTCAAAAGAAAGTATACTAAATGCATCTCACAAGTTTACCAAGAATTTTTTTTCAGTGTATACTTCAGCGTCCTACATAATTATTTTGGATGGTCCAATATAATTATTTTCAGATTTGTATCTGGCTAAATTTTTAGATACTTCCCCGCAAAATCGTTCTTTCCGTGTACGTAAAATTATTGCGATCAAGCAGGATTATATAAAAAACGAGACAAGAGCGACAATCTCTTCGAGCAGATTCGGTTTCTCGAAGTATATAAAAAAACACGCGAGTCTGGAAAAGATCGATGAGAACGTGTCTGCGTTAAAGATTTCATTCACACCAAAAATTTCGTGGACGAATCGTACGTTATCGCGAAGATAACAGCGTTATTTGGGGAGCAATCGAGGAAGTGGGAAAGAGAGGAAAGACATATGTGTCGGGTGGGATCCGATCGATAACGGATTATTGCATTCGACGGGATCGGAAGTTACGATCGGTACTGGCGTTTCGGCAATCCTTTCCCGAACTTAGCAATCCGCTTAACTTGGACTGCAGATTCGACTGCGAAACTTATCGGATCGAACCGGTGCGGCGCGTAGATACGAAATCGCGTCCATATATATAATCTGTACGAATTGTAACACATAGCCGATCTCCGTTCCCGATACCCGGGGCGTATATATCCGCTAAATGTAGTTTTCATGACTTCGCGCGTGCATTCAGCTCTCTCTCTCTCTCTCTCTCTCCCCCTCCCCTCTCTCGATTTACGTTATCGATATCGTAACAAAACGTTTTCGTCGCCGTATGAAATCGCAACGGGAAACGTGCAACTCTTCACGCGATCGACGTGAAGCACGTTTTCTTTCTTTTTCTTTCCGTACTTATCGACGGCACTTATAGTCCGACCTTATATTTAAGATTGTCTTAAGTCCGGCCTTAACAGATCTTAAGCGGTGTCTACAATAAGATTTTAAATCGTAAGATTTAACATATCGACCAATCACAATCAAAATTGCGGTCGTACTTTTAGAATGGTCAACTGTGATTGGTCGATATGTTAAGTCTTACAACTTAAAATCTCATTGTAGACACCGCTTTAACATATTTGCAGCCGCTGACATAATTGTACGTCATTTATAAGATTCCTTTATGTAAAGGCAAATGTTTCAAAAATTATCACACAAGTAAGAGATATTAAAATTTATTTTTATGTAAAAGTATTTTATTATTTTTTCCAAAATATATTTAATAAATTTTAAAAGTTTTTTGAATTTTAATATTTTGATATTTATATATAAATTTGAAACTTTTTTTATTTGAATTTGTAACGTGTAAATGGGTGCATCCAGAAGCACCAACCGCTCACTGAGCGCTCAGTGAGCTCTTGCATATCTGATTGACGTAAATTTTTAAACAAGACATGAGATATTCTTTGCCAGCAAATATTAAACCACAGAAGAGATTTGTTACGACTCAACTGGCCAATATTTAATTTAAATTAATATATCGCGAATCGCGACATTTTTCGACCATGGATTTTCGTCCTTTCTAAAGAGAGTGAAATTAATTTTAATGTTAAGAATTTGTTGTGCGAAAAATTCTTAACATTAAAATTAATTTCACTCTCTTTAGAAAGGACCAAAATCCATGGTCGAAAAATGTCGCGATTCGCGATATATTAATTTAAATTAAATATTGGCCAGTCGAGTCGTAACAAATCTCTTCTGTGGTAAATTTTTAACTCTAAAGGAATATGCCAATCAGATGCAAGAGCTCACTGAGCGCTCAGAGAGCAATTGTGCTTCTGGATGCACAATTTTCTTTCAATTTCAAACAGCATGTGGTTACAAGCATAATATTACAAAGCAATTTTTTTAAATTCTCATTTTAATGCCAGAACCCTGCGGCAACCAGTTACAGATTTTTGTTAATTGCATTCGCCTCTCGGTTTTAGGCCGCGCACTAGAATCGCCGGCTGCGAAAGTGTCAAGATTTCATCCAGCCAATGAAACGACCGAACAGCATCAGTATAGAAATTGTACTTCGGACGAATTAAGACGAATTTTCGATAACGTCGAAAATCTCCAAGTCCGACGAAGTTGCGCTCCGGTTTCTCGGCCCTGGCGCGAATTTATCTGCAAGAAAATCTGTGCCGCACACGCATCGTTAGAATTTCATTAGGAGCATGTGTACGCGCGGTCGCCTCTCCTCGCCGCCGCGGTTACATCCTTCATTTCCGGTCCTGGGCGTTTCCTGCACCCGCGGCGGTAGATAGCGCGTGCACGCCGTTCCACATATATTTCCGGCATTCGTTCCCCGGCTTTCCGCTCGGAACGGAGCTGGAACACCCGAGGAATCACGCGTGCCTATCGCGATATGTGTGTGTGTGTGTGTATGTGTGCGCGCGAGCTCGGCGAACTTTGGCCGATACGTTACGCGAGAAATGACGTCGTGCATTTGAGAACTTGCGCGAGAGAAAGAGAGACGGGGGCTGTTCGCGACAGTCGCGGCGTGACCTACGAACGACGCACGTACCGATAAATAAATTACTTCGAACCGAACGAGAGAAGGGAAGAGAGATCATCGTTCCCTCGCGGTCATCGTTCCTCTTCTGTGGAGCGCGACGCTTCTTGCTCCTCGCGACGCCGCGCTGGAAGATATCGCTGAAATTTCGAACTTCCTTTTCCTCACGTAATGAAACAACGGGCCAAACGCACGACGATCGTTCGAATTTTAGAATTTCAAGCCGGGCGAGGCCACGTAGATGCGGGGGATGATTCATAGCGCCTACCAGGCCGCCCCCAGGCGCGAGTTACCTAACTCGAATTTACGGCGAAGGGGGCCCCCGGGCAAATCGAACAAGACAAACAAAATAGCGGGGCGCCGAAACGCGATAACTCGATCCGCGAAAAGTTTCTGTAACTCTCTCTCTCTTTCTCTCTCTTTCTCTCTCTTGTAGGAGGCGAGTCTCGCATGGAATCCTCGAGTCGGATGTTCGGCGCGATGTTAGCACAGCGGGAGCAGGCACAATCGGTACGGCTTTTCGAGAAGCTATTTTTATCGCATCCTCTCTCCGTAAACTCCGCTCTCGCGCGGGCGGCATGTGTTATCTCTCCCGCGTGTTGGACACGTTTCGGAGCTCGACATCCGCGCGCGGCACGTCCGCTCGAAGTGTTTGCGACGAGCGGGACGGATCTTCGAGAGGGTAACGGAGTGCGGAGCGCGAAGTGAGTTTGTTGTACGCAGAGTTCGAGAGAGAGGAATGAAGCGTCGCGCGAGGCGAAGATAGACGCGCGCACTGTGCATCCGAATAGCTCGAGTGATCGGAGAGGAAAAGGAAAGTTCGTCCTCAAAACAAGGCAGGCTCTTGATCCTGCTTCATCGAATCGCTGCTTCACGGAAAAAAACGATAAGGTTGCCACAACCACAATTCGTCCAACAACATAGTGAATGTTGAGACAACCATAGTGAATGTT
>NJRP01000020.1:530478-559768 GCA_003063835.1 Aphaenogaster floridana | reverse complement strand
TATTCGCACACCTCTAATATACATTAAGCCAAGAACGCTTTAATCTTCATCGCTGGAGAAGAAATCGGGAGATGTAAATATATCTGGAGGAATAATATATTTTTCCTGAAATAAGTATAATATATTTTTCCTCCAGAAATGTATTTGTATACAGTCGACGCTCTTTATTCGCTATTCGTGATCGACTTATCTGTGACTATGTTTCTTTACTCACGAATTTAAATCACGGAGTTTGTATGAAATATTGATATATTTAATATAATTTTTCTTGGAATGTATTTTATACACTACACATTTTTAACCGTTTTATATTCGTGGATCCCATGGATTCGAGAGCGCCGACTGTATATTAAATATATCTATCGGTAAAGAGAATTTTAAACAGAAACATATTTTACTTCGCAGAAGTTCTTGGAGCGTGAACGGTTTAAATGTACGTACGGAAGACTCCTCGACCGTGCAATATTCGAGATACTTTTCGGGAAGGCGTTCCTAAAGTTTTCGCCATATCGTTGAAGTCGCAGAGGGTATTTATTTAAAGTTAGAATTACAAACTCGGCTGCTCGCACTCGAAATAAACACACCGTATTAATCTTCGCGCGCGGGACATCGTTTTTAACTTTCGTCCGCGGGATTCTCTCGCTGGAATATGAAACGCGTATACGTACAAAAGGAGACGGCTCGCCCATTTTACGACTCGAAATACAAGACAGAGAAGTAGGCTGTCCTTTTCTCTCTTTTCATGCAGGAAGAAGTTCTTCCTGTGTCTTTAAACGAGACTTCTGGCATGCATGGCTGCGTAGGTGCTAGGCCAGCACGCGTGCAACCCGATGCATAATGCATCCGAGTGCAACGAGTGCAACGAAACAACGCCGTGTGAGCAAATGAAAAGAGAGGGATGAATCGGAGGTATTTCGAGGGTTGTCTCTTTATACCGAGCCTCGTGGATATTTTTTTTCCCCTCTAAAAGCTCGACACGAAGCTTTGACAATTATGGATATTACACTTGGCCAAAAATTCGAGACCATTAATTAAAAATGTTTACTATGTACAATGAAATTAAACTTATACATTATAATTTAACATATTTTTATTTTACTCATTATTTTATAATGAAATGAAAAATAATATAAAATCTTTGAAAGTTCTACAAAAAATATTTTTTTACAAGATGAAAAGCACTAAAGAGTATTGGATACTTTTTAGTCGAAGTGGCCACCTTTACATTTAACTACTTTTTTTACTAATTTAGGTAATCTGACTACAAGTTATAAATTAAGTTTATTAGTTTATTATTTAGTTTATATCTCAAGTTCATCATATTTGTAGAAAAAAGACTATAACAATTTTCTTGAAATTTAACAATGCTATGTTAACCACAACTGTGCTAAATATAATGCCTGTTTACTTTTAAATTAACAAGAAATATTGAGCAAGGCGTGAATCCGATTTTAAGTAGTGTTTCATTGGAATATTCTTAAATTTTATATGCGGTCTCAAATTTTTGGCAGTGTATATGTATAATACCTTTTAACTTTACTATTTCTTATTTAAAACTATTTTCGCTCTAGTCTTTGTTAATTAATTTTTGCACAGCAGGAATTGATCTGTTGAAGACTTCTAACGTATCAGAATCGACTTTGCGAATACTTTGAAAATGTGATTGAAAATGAGAGCCGCGGAATCGCGAATAGATAACGCAATTTTACTTTTAATTTGTTTCTAATACAAGTTATTTAAGCAAAATTTTAATTCGACGTTAAAACCAGCGAAATATTTAAGGTAGAAAAATCAGAAACCGCGAAAAGAGGATATCAAATCAAATCTAAACAAATTGTTAAGAAGAAAATAAATTCCAAAACAAAATCAAAGAATTCGTAGAATATACGGAGAGCAACAGTTCTAGAATATCACGTAGAATATCTCGTATTTTCCTGTGGAATTCTAGAATATTTTGCTACGCGATACTTTTCATTAATTTTATTTTTTTCAACTATTATTCCGTCGAGTATTTCTTGGAGGTTAAAAAAGCACCTAATTAAGAACGGCAGATAATTATTCAACGAGTGCCGCTTGACCGACCTGCCGGTGCTCTCTGGTGATCTCCTCCGGATTAGCTCCGGATCCAGCTTAGCGCTGGAGCTTTCTTTGAATATATTCTTCCCTCCGCAGTTCCACGCCGCTGCTCCTTCGCCCGGCGCGATATCCGAAGTCTAGACGAACTTTTGTGTAATATCGGAGCGGTCGGCCCTCTTGTACATTCAGACAAACGACGAGATCATTCCACCTTGAGAAAATCACACGCTTTTATCTCCGTTTCTGCTGCCATCGCGTGATGAGAAATGAGGAGAACGCGTCTCGCAGCCGCGCGCTGTCTAGCCGGCGCGACCGAAATTGCGCCACTATTTCCCGACGTAAGCCGTCGTAACTTTCGCCGGGACATTCGCGGGTTCCTTTTTCCGAAAGTGAAATAATCGAGGACATATACGAATCGATGGCGAAGAAGATCAATTTGCGTGTATATATTTCTTATAACAGCAAGCCACGTAGATGCAGAGGAACGAAATGCTGCCGAGGAATGAAAAACGAATCTACGTTCAAATGGCTTTCTCATCATTGAACGTAAGAGAAAAAAAATCTCAATTGCGAAATAAATTAAGAATTAAAAAGAGGAGCTCCGCGGAACGATCCTCTCGCGTTTATTGCCGTCCGCGTGGTGCCGCGCGAGAAAAAAAAAACGGACCATTTCTCTGGGCTCCCGTTTTCCCTGTACCTATTTCTCACGAAATGAATCGTGCTACCGTTTATCGATGACGGCGCATTTCTTTTTTGCATGTAAATGGACCCAGCGCCTATATTCGTTGATTGAATCCAGGTTCCGCGGCCTCTGCCGAGGATAAATTTCGCGTTCGCCGAGGTCGGCACGCGGAGGTTCACGGGGCAGGGAACGAGAATCGATCGGTTAGGGGTGCAAGGCAGACAGGGAGAAAGCATAACGTGAGAAAGGAAACATCGGGCGCCGTCCCCTTTCCCCCCTCCCCGTTGTCCCCCTCGTTCGCTTACAACCGTGACGTTTCCAACCCCTTCTGTCTGTTCGCACACGCGGGGTGGCAGGATCGAATAAAATTATTCAAATCGTCTTGCGCCGTTTCAATTCTTTTGAATCGAACGAAATGTGTAATAGACATTCCCATAAAAAAAATGAAAGTAGGCAGCGTTCCGTTCCTTGGTCATTAATATACATATATAGGCTTCGGTTAAAAACATTCTCTCCCATGAAATCGCGTTTTATTTCAACAATCAGTTTTCCGAACAAAAATTATTCAAATTTCTTGCACCGTTTCAGATTTTTTGAACCAAATGAAATATGTAATGGACGATGGTTCCTATAAAAAAAAATGAAAGTAGCGCTTGCGGTTCCTTGGTTATTGATATACAGGGTGAGGCATCTAACTCGACCACCTTCAATTACTCGTAAACGATTTGTTATATGAAAAATTGTTTCAAACAAAAGTTATTTGACTTCGAGGGGGACATAAGATGGGTCAAACGAAATTCTTCTAGGTGGAGGCGTTTCGGAGATTCGAAGGTGACCTTTGATTTTTTAAATGGAATTATAGGTATGATTTTTTAAATATAATATGATGCCTTTAGTTATTCTGCACATAAAAGTATTAAGGTAAAGTTATCAAAAAATAAGTAGTTTGCGAGATATTTTATATTTTATTCTGATATATTTTGACATGAAATATAAAATATCATGTTAACTATTTATTTATTGAAAACTGTATACCTTAATACTTTTATGCGTAGAATAGTAGGATGAATCAATTGGTGTAAAGAAAATATATGGTTGCTTTTAAAAAAAATTATTTAATTGTGCAGTTACATTTTTGAAAAGCAACTATGTGTTTTCTTTACACCAATTGATCAATCAATCAAAATCAATTGGTGTAAAGAAAACAATTTGTTAGTTATTAATATAGACTTCTGTCAAAAACAGTTTTTTCTATGGAATCGCGTTTTACTGCAATTAGTTTTTTGAATAACAATTATTCAAATTGCCTTGCACCGTTTCAATATTTTTTAACTAAACGAAATATGTAATAGACGTTTCTATAAAAAAAATGAAAGCAGGCAGCATTCCCTTCCTCGGTTATTAATACTGCCAGCCAAAAGTTCGATACCATTAATTGAAAATGTCTACTATATGAAATGAAATCAAACTTGTACTACCGCTCAAAAGTTTGGAGCATTTCTAAATTTTGACAAGAAAGTTTAATCAATTTTATTCACTAACGTTGTAAATGTACGAAAGTTTATATTGTTTAAATCTTGAATTTTATTCCAATAGTATACGTTCAAAAATAAAAATTTATATTTTTAAATAAAATAATTTGTATTTGTAAAGATTCGTGTTTTTATCTATAGAGTGCTCCAAACTTTTGAGCGATACTATATATATAAACAACATTATAATTTAACATATTTTTATAATTTTATTATTGTTTTATAATAAACTGAAAAATAATATAGGCTTCTGTCAAAAACAGTTTTTTCCATGGAATCGCGTTTTATTGCGACAATCAGAATTCGAAATACAATTATTCAAATCATCTTGTATCGTTTTAATTTGTTTGAACCCAACAAAATATGTAATAATAGACGTTCTCATAAATAAATGAAAGCCTATTAATATACAAATAGGCTTCTGTCAAAAAGAGTTCCCACAGTTTTTTATTGTGTTTTATTGTGACAGTCAATTTTTTTTAATAGACACGGTCAATACACTCAATTGTACGAGTGCACATCGCGCATTTAAAGCAATTGCCCCTTGCGAAAATACTATCGCAGGTGCGAATATTTCATTTGAACATTTCCGGACGTGATCCGTAATTTGCCATCAAAATATTGCGATTAAAATATTATTAATTATTCCTATTAAACAGCCCGGTGGAAAATGAATGGTTTCAATTTCGATACGTTACGCGCTTCCGTCTCGAGGAGTTAATTGAGTGTGGTGGGGGCTTTCTTGGTGCGAAACAGGTTCTCGCCTCGTCTCGTTTCTCGTCCACGGTTCGCGTATCATTCGGCCGTAATGATCGCCGTGGTGCATGGGGGGTAGGAGGGAACAACCGAGGGGGTTGTCAATGCCGGTTCTGGTTGCAGCTGGGCGACAATGCGACGCGCCGTGCCGCGCGCACGTTGACGGTGTCATCTTTATGGCGTTGTGTGTGCCACCGCATCTAATAATAAACGGGTCGGCGGCCATTGTCGGAATATAGGTCGAGCCTTCTGGCATTTACCGAGTCGTTTACGAAACGTCAGTTTCGTACGTGTGTACGTGAGCGTGCATTTACCTTTGCCGCGAGTTTCCAAGTCGCGCGGCTGCTTACAAGTCTCGCGGCGAACGTCGTCGCTGAATGAATGGACCCGCGACACAGTTATCAACTTCTTGCGGCCGAACGCGAGTCCCGGCCTCGAAGCTCGTCGCGGGGAAGTAAATCAAGACGGGGGAATGTGTACAAACTCGGGACAACGATGTATTGTACAAGAGCGAGCACACTGAGAAAAATGTATGATATTTGGAACTATAATGACTATAATGACTATAGTAAATGATTATTAGTTGGGAATATCATTTTTATAGTAAGTGTTACCATTTATGTTGGTGACAATTACGATATAGGTATAGTATAAGTGACCCATGTAAAATTTTTACCAATAGTTATAATTATTTGAAGTAAAAATATAGCAAGATAGAATATATGAAATGGGTAAAAGAAATCAACGATTTCATATAGTTAATACAATTGGAATATTTGGTAAATATTGGTACAGGTAATTATATTCTTAGCATGTTTTACTATACACATGGTAATAATAACGAAGCAAATATGATGACTATAAATTTCTGTTCACTCTGCTATATTTTGCATGTTTAAATGAACTATAAAAATATGTTTGAGGCCAAAACTCACTATAAAATATAGTGAGCTTATTGTTTCAACTATTTTTTTCTCTCAGTGTCAGTGCAGTGATCGTGGCGTAAAAGTTGCGCGTCTGCACTGAAAAAAAAATTCTTGGTAAACTCGTGAGATGCATTTAGTAATACTTTTTTTGAAGTATTTGATTATTATTACCGATTATAATAATAATAACAAAACATTTTGTAATAATTATAAACATTTGTAATAATTATAAAAGAGCAAATTTCATTTAGTTGAGACAACTAAATTATGTAATACTTATTATACGTTTAGTTGGAACTATTTCACCAAGGTGCTTGGTAACATTAACCAAGCCTGGATTTTTATAACCAAGCCTTTCTTTCAGTATACTTTCTGTGCCAAAGATCCAGGTTCAAATCCACCCAGAACATATCATATTTTTAATTGATCACCACCTCTCGGAAGGCAATGGCAAACCACTGAGAGTACCTTTGCCAAGACAGTCACCATGGAGCATGCATGGTGGTCGCATACATCCATTAATGGATATGCATAAGAAGAAATCCCTCCCTTTCTTTTTTAAAAAGAGCGCCGCCGCGTCTCTCCTTTCTCGAAGTTGCGAACGGTCGCGGAACTTCATCTCGCGGTTCTGAGACGAAGTTTCAGGCGAGCGGCAGATCGGGAGAGCCGTTCATCTCCATTAATTTCAAGCGGATTCCGCCTTTAACAGAATTTTAATTTGAGCCTCGGGAAGACCGTAACTAAGCAGTTGTCCAATTAAGAAAATAAAGGGAAATATCGGACCCGGCCCCGATTGCCTCTCGGCCGGCGGATAAACGCGGAAATTTATCGCGCCAGTTCCCGGGCACGGAGTTAGATTTGCGGTCCCTTCGTCCCTGCGCTCGCGGGTCGACGTGCCGAGCGATCTTTTGTTACATCCACGCACTCACACACGTGCACGTGTATCGGTCGACGTGTGACAGTCGGATTTGTGGCTTTCGGCGAAAACCGTTTCCGCGTTTTCTCGCGCAGCACATTTTCCCACACATTCCAAGAGAGAGAGAGAGAGGGGGGGAGGGAGAGGGAGAGAAAAAGAGAGAAAGTGGAATCGGTGATAGCGATGGTCAGGAATGGTCGTGTGGCAATTTCGTCGCGCGTAACGCAATTATACGCTAACGGTCCTGGGCATGTAATCGAATCGATTCACGATACGCCGCGGGAATGTATTTATAATTTATCGGAGCGAGAGAAAGAGAAAGGGAGAGAGAGAGAGAGAGTGAGATAGAGGGTGCGCTTTCTTGCAGAACGCACGTCTGATAGCGGAAACGAGTACCGGCGACTGAATCGTCAACGTTTTATCAGAATTTTCCGACGCCGCGGCCTAAGATAAAAATCCTCGGCTCTCGTCCATCGGTAAAAATCATTAAACGCGTAAAGGTTGCGAGAAGCCCGCACCGCAAAAGATTGCGATACGGTTATTTATCCCTCGGCGCGATAATAAACGCATCCGCCGGAACCTCGCGATGGGCGAGGTCGTCGAACCTCCCGTCGTGTTAGGATTATTAATTATCGCATTAATGGACAGCTCGCTAATCTATCTTGCTAAACGGAAGGCCGTCTTAAGTTAATATCGTTTTACCTCCGGGCAGGATCGCGCCAAGTTGGTAACGGTGAGGAACGATTAAAGTCTCGGAAGGAGGGCCATCTAGCAACCTGGCAGCCTCCAGAAGAGGCGCCCGACCTAAAGATTGACACTGAGCGAATCAATTAGACGGTTAGTTGGACCGGCTAATTACGACGTGGATCGTGGGGAGGGACGGGGAGAACTTTTAAATGGGTCTTCTGCGGGAGACACGAGATACACTGCGTGATGTATTCAAAATTGCTCGCGTAAACGCGAGCTATACGTATTTATACGCGGGAACGAGAGTTCTCTGAATTTACTTTACGAACTACCATATTACCGCGTCTATCCTGTTGCAAATATGTATTTCGCCGCAGCTGTGCAATTTGCGTTGGAGTAAGTTCAACGAGAGCGGAAAGAACGGCCTTGCTGAAGTATCTAAAAATTTGGCCAGATATACAGATCTGAAAGTAATTTTGTTAGACCATCAAAAACCTAGTTTTTACACCAATTGTTTGATATGCGTATTAAATAGTAAATTAGTTTAATCATTGGCTGATCAGCTGAAATACACTACTTGATACGTGTATCAAACGATCGATGTAAACTAGGCCAAAAGTAACTGTGTAGGACTCTCAAGCATGATGATAATGCTACGAAAATTTTTGATATCCTAGCAATTATTTTGGGCGTCCCACATAATTATATATTTGATGGTCAAACAAAATTAGTACATAATTATTTTGATAATCAGACAAAATTTTTAGATCTATATCTGGCCAAATTTTTAGATATTTCAGCAAAACCATTCTTTCCGTGCACCTTGTGTGTTTTATCACTGTATAAATTATAATTTTTCCGTCTATTCCGCTTGTTTGAGGGCGATTTTATCGCGCACGGTGAACCAGTAACGAGAAATTAATTCTACTTTCATCGTTCTACGTATCGTTTTAAGCATTAACAGCTGACGATGCTTAAATCGATGCAAATATATCGCGGCTAGCTGATTCAATATCCCAATTTTTTTGGTCGCTAAATTGTCGTAACGTTGGAGAAACAAGAAGGAAAAGAGTTTCCTTTTGTTCCAGATAGCATGCAAGGACGCGAAGCGCATTGTTCGGCGGTTACAAGGCGATGAGAAGCCTGAATGGAGTCAGAGGAAACCTCAGAGCCCCCTGGGGCTGCCACCGATGTTCCGTTGACAGAGCAACGCAGCCGGGTCAATCTTGTCACTGCACTTAAGCCGATCTGAGCCGCCCACCCATCTCGCCATTTACACCAGATCTGCATTTAGTGGCCGTACTCCGGAGTGAGGGAGAGACAGAGGAGAGAACAGCTTATCCGATCAGATATCCGATCAGATACGTCCAGGCGACCTGAAACGCGCACGGATTGAAACCGATATAGTGAAACCCATGCCAAAGATCTACTTACGCCAATCGATTTACGCTAGAGAACCCCGATAAGCTCGATCGCTCGATCCCGAGAAGCGAATCGGAGGAATCTTCGTCTCGTGACAGGCAACCGGAGAGGAGACATCAGAGACACCGAGATGGCGGCGCCGGTGATCGAGAAGAAGCGCTTTTTCTGCCGGGAATGGGCCTTCACGAAGCTGTCGCACTGCCTGGAGCAGCGGCCGCAATCGAAGACGTGCGGTGCCCTGATCGTGGGTGGGCCGGGAAGCGGGAAGACGGCTCTCTGCGCCGAGTTGGCGTGGCCGTCGAACGGCGCCTCCGCGAGGCATCAGCGGTCCCTGAACCGCCGTCTGTTGGCCCGGCACTTCTGCCAGGCTAGGAGCGAGGCCTCCCTGTCGCCCGCTCAATTCGTGCGATCTCTGGTGGCCCAGCTGCTCCAGGCGAGCTGCTCGGACGGCGTTCACCATCGAGGGTCGTCCGCGCCCATCTCGCCGGCGACGTCCGCAACTGCGGCCGCGACCACAACGATGCTCACGGCGACAACGACAGCGACGACGACGACGACGGCGACAACGACGACGGCAGCGGCAGCGGCGATGCCTACGACGCCGACGACGACGACAACGATCGTCGCGACCGCGCCGCCTCTCACGTCCAGGGAGGCCGTCGCGGAGGCCTATGCCGAGAAGCTGCGAACCGATCCGGAGATACAGGCCGCATTGCAACCGGACGTCCTGGACCGAGATCCGGACGATGCCCTGAAGAAGGCCCTGCTGTTCCCGCTGCTGGAAGTCGAGCCGCCGAAGAATTGTCTCTTCCTGCTGGTGGACTCTATCGACGAGGGCCAGACGTTGAATCCACCGCAGACCGGCACCAGGGACTCGCGAAAAGAGAACGACAATGTCAGTCGTACAATAGCTGAATTGCTGGCTAATCATCACCATCTGTTCCCACAGTGGCTCTTGTTAGTCTGCACCGCTCGACGGCAGAGTAAGACCATCTCGCGCATGTTCACCGGCTTTCGCAAGATCTCGCTAGACGATCTGAGAAAGTCCCAGGTCGTCAGGGACGTTCAGCAGTACATTCTCGCGCGGCTGGATCAGGAAGACGCGCTCAGGTAACGGCAGAACTCTCGCTAATTGTCGTGCATCTAGGACAGTTTAGCTCTCATCAACAATTAGTAATCTTCATTGTTTTCTCGAACGGATTTTTTAAAAAATAAAATATTAAAACTTGTCGATACATTTTATTAAAACATATCAATTAAATTGATATATTCGCGTTAACTTTTCCATCAACAATTATTTTTGAGAAAATGATTAATTGAGAAAGTAAAGGATAAAAGACTTAATTCTTTTACTGAGGGAAAATGCATATTAATAAATGAATATATTAAACTTACTTAGTTACACGTTATAAATAGCACACAAAAGTTTGCATTAGTCTATTAACAACAGGGATATTCAAAACTTACGTTTCACTCGACGTGCTTGTCACTCGTGAGTAATCGTTCCGCTAATATTTCTATAAACTACTTTCGCAGGCAGCACATCTCGCGCGACACCGCCGAGATGCTGAACCAGCTGCACATAAAGAGCAACGGCTGCTTTCTGTATCTGGAGAAAGTTCTCGACGGCGTGGCGGAGAACTTTATTGTTCTGCGCGAGGTGCGGGAGATACCGGGCACGCTGAACGGCCTATACCTCTGGCTCTGCCAGCGACTCTTCAGCAGGAAGCAATTCAGCAAGGTGCAGCCTCTGCTCAACGTCATACTCGCCGCCAAATTGCCCATCACTCAGGAGATCCTGTACGAGAGCGTGAAGACGGCCTGCGTCGGCATCACCGTGGAGGACTTTAATCGCCGGCTCCATTTGCTGCGCCGGGTGATATCGGTCTCGCGTGCCGGCGCATTGATGCTCTTTCATCACAGCTTCGCCGAATGGCTGCTGGACGTGAAGCACTGCACCCAGAAGTATCTCTGTTCGGCCACCGAGGGCCACGCCATGCTGGCGGCCTACTACACTCTACGCGGCCCCGAGCTCAATCCCGACGAGATCTGCGTGCTGGCGCAACACCTGCAACGCGCGATAACGAGCATTCCGGTTAGCACTACGTTGGACGTCCACACTCTTCAAGTGCTCTGGATGATCGGTAGTAACGCGCCCATCGAAGGCTGTTATCTGGATAGTTCCGAGTGCATTCTTTGGCCCAGGCAGGATGTTAAGCTCCTGAGATTGCTGATTGACGCCGGTGCTAGGCCCTCCGAAAAAACTGTTGACGACGACGCTAGCAAAGATGCTATTTCTTCTAGTCAGGTAGTGTTGTTTTTATTACTTTTTTATTTTAAAAAATTCGTAAAAATGCGTAAAGGCAGGATACAATTGCTAATCGATGGAATAAATACGCATTCGAGACATTCAGCACACGCTTAATATTTTATTTAAGACAAACGAGCGGTTGAAGTTTATTATGAATATGAGTCGATTTTTGAAAGTCTTTCAGGAAACTGTAATAAATATAGTAGTAATAATCTAATCTTTAGTTTTGATAGAATAAAATATAACAATATCTAATCTAGTTTTTCGGGGTCAGTATACTTTTTTACGATAAGAGAGAACAATGCGGCCCACAGAGAATTCCATACATCATTAAGTCGTCAATATATGATTCGTCTTGCGCATTCGACAATGCTATACCGTAGTCTACTAATTGTACTGGAAAATATTCGTAAAATTAGAAATTTTGTAATTGAAATTTGCAGTAATGAAGGAAAATTTTATTTCGCATTTTCTATACAAAGGTTTCGCAAGATGTGAGCCCTATTGAGGAATCTCCGAGTGAACCGTTAACAGAGCTTCTCGGTGAAAGCGGAGATATCAATCAAACAGACTCTTACGGACGAACGGTGTTGCACACTTTAGCCGCCGATGGCAATGCATCTCTCCTGGAGTTGGCGCTTGCAGCCTGTCCCCAGGTACACAAACTATTCCCAAAATACAATTTTTAGTTAATTAGAGCGCTACGATAGATCTAAGTAATCAAACATTCTAAAATTACCATTAATTATATATCTAAGTTTCCATTTATTATATTTTAACAAAGAATTTTTTGGGGGTAGATGTAGTTGTCTATTTAAAAAAATATCAAATCTGTCTTTTTTTCGTATAATATTGTTGAAATAGCTTGATAAAGTTTTGAATTTACGTAGGCAAAATTGGAAGCAGTCGACCGTAATGGACAAACACCACTGAACTTGGCCGCCAGGCACGGTTACGCGGACGTGGTGCGTGTTCTTCTAGCTGCCGGTGCGAGGGCGGATCACGCGGACTGTGACGGCTGGACCGCCCTCAGGGCTGCTGCCTGGGGAGGACACACTCAGGTATAATTAGATTAAGTGGCGAATTTCTAAGAACACATGCAAGCCTCATTAACTCTGCGTTATACATATGTAAGAGATACTCTCATTGAGTAAGACCATTAAATTGCAAGTCCTGTGAGTCGTAAATGAAACAGGTGTTTCTCACGAGTTTTTTTTTCAGGTGGTCGAACAACTTCTGAAGCACGGGGCTATGGTAGATTGCGCGGATTGGGATCAACGAACTGCGTTAAGAGCCGCCGCATGGGGCGGCCACGAGGATATCGTTAAGGCTCTTTTGAAACACGGCGCGGATGTTAACAGAACGGACGACGAAGGTAGAACCGCTTTAATCGCAGCGGCGTATATGGGTCACAGCGAAATCGTGGAACATCTTTTGGATTTCGGTGCTGAAATTGATCACGCGGACAGCGACGGCAGAACTGCGCTCAGCGTCGCCGCGCTTTGCGTTCCTGCCAACCACGGATACGCAAAGGTACGTTCGTCCGACACACGAACATCAATTAGACGAGTCTTATATTAACACTAGGCGTAGACCGAGCGGTCATATTTGACCGTTCCCATTTTTTAGATTAATGTAAATATTTTTGCATAAAAAGATAGGATCTTGAAATTTTTTGATTTTTTTATGTATTATAGAGTTAATAAAAAGTTACAAAATTTCAAAAACGTATCTTTTGCTCAAGAAATAGAATATTAATCCGAAAAATGGGAATAGCCAAAAATATCGCTGAGTACTTTTAGTGTTAAATTGCCATAAATCGCATTGCACTATCGTCAGCATCCGAGAATTCTTGAATCCATTGATAATTTACTAATACAATTCTCTTCTATAAATGTGGCGAAAATAATTTTGATTAAAATTCTCAATATATAATAAGTAAGATTTAATATTAGATATGTTATTAGATACATTACATTAAACATTATATCAAATAATAATGTATTTTATATGTTAATGCATATTATAATTGTATATTGTATGTTAATTCTCTGTCGCAGGTAGTCACGATACTTTTAGAGCGAGGTGCCACTGTGGATCACGAAGACAAAGATGGCATGACTCCGCTGTTAGTCGCCGCGTTCGAGGGTCATCGCGACGTTTGCGATTTGCTTCTGGAATTCGATGCGGATATGGATCATTGCGACGTCACCGGGAGAACGCCTTTGTGGGCGGCCGCGAGTATGGGACACGGATCGGTCGTCAAGCTCTTGCTATATTGGGGCTGTTGTGTCGACACTATAGACAACGAAGGCAGGACAGTTCTCAGCGTGGCCGCTGCCCAGGGCGGCACGGACGTCGTGAAGCAATTGCTCGCCAGAGGTACATTGTTAGAATTAGTTTAACTGGCGCGAGCATATTGTGCCTGATATCTCTCTTTCTTTCTCTCTGTGTCTCTCACTCCCTCTCTCCCTCCATCATAATTGTATAAAGAGATGTAATTTCCACGTAAGGCCTAGACGAGCAACATAGAGACAATTCTGGTTGGACCCCACTACACTATGCGGCGTTCGAGGGTCACATCGACGTTTGCGAGGCGTTACTGGAGGCTGGCGCGAAGATTGACGAGACGGACAATGATGGAAAGAGCGCTATTATGCTCGCGGCGCAGGAGGGGCACACGTCATTGGTGGAGCGATTGCTGAAACAACACAGCGCGCCTATAGATCAGCATGCCCACGATGGTAAAACTGCTTTAAGGTACTGTGCTGATAATAATTGATGATTCTACTATTATATACTTTATTATTTTTAAGCTAATGTGTTTTGGATTAGTCAAGAAAGGGCTGTGAACGTCTTTATAGACTATAATCTAAATAATTATAAATAATTTAAATAATTAAACACAAGTTAATATTTGTACATTTGATATCTTTTAGGAAAGAATGGCTATTTTTTATATAGATTTAGTTATCTATTGTACATTTTAATAATAATTAAATGAATTAAACCATTCTCTAAACAAATAGGAATATAAATAAGATTACCGATATTTTTTATATCTCGTATTTACAGGCTCGCGGCTCTGGAAGGACATTACGATACCGTGAAGATATTGTTATCTCATAATGCTGATGTTAACGCAAAGGATGCTGATGGAAGGAGCACTCTCTATATACTCGCATTAGAAAACAGATTAGCTATGGCAAGGTTTCTGTTAGAACACGCGAATGCGGACGTAGAAAGTAGAGATTCAGAAGTGAGTAATTGTTAATCGCGTTGAAAGATGTTCAATAATTATTTATTATTTTAATATCTAAAATAATTCGCGTTTTACACGTAATACGCCTAAAAATCAATAATTACTACATTATGTTTACAGGGTAGAACATCGTTACATGTAAGCGCCTGGCAGGGACACGTAGAGATGGTAGCCTTATTGCTAACCGAGGGTGGAGCTAGCGTAAACGCTTGCGACAATGAAAATAGAACTCCGCTTCATTCGGCCGCTTGGCAAGGACACGCAGCGATCGTCAGGCTGCTTCTGGAACATGCTGCCACTCCTGATCACACTTGTAATCAAGGTGCAACGGCCCTAGGTACATTAATCATGATTAATCACTCTTTCTATAACATATGACAAAAAAGTACATCTGCTATATAAAAATATTTTCTTATAACGTGGTTGTATAAAACTTTGTATAAAACTAGGACATGTTAGCTGATAGGAGAATGCAATTTGTAGGTATAGCCGCTCAGGAAGGACACGAGCACTGTGTCCGAGCGCTTTTGAACCATGGAGCCGATCCCAATCATTCCGATCACTGTGGACGGAACGCCATTAAAGTAGCCGCTAAAAGCGGTCACGATACAGTTGTTAGGCTATTAGAAGAGCATTCTGCGAATCAACGCAGTTTAAGGCCCGGCATCAATGGAGGTTAATTGATATTGTCATTTTTTGTTAATTTATCAAATTTGAACATATTCAGAACATTGTTATTTAGAAAGAAGATACAGAAATATTGCTTTTCTCACTTCCCTGCGGGAAATACCAAAATTCAAATCAAATTCTAGAATTATTTGAATAGAATTTCGCTTCTCTTGATATAAAAAGAAATCTTACAATTATTATTTATCGAAATTTTCTTTTTGATATGTTAGTCGAAAGTTGAAACAATAATGTTACTTTATGTAATTTCCAGGTGGTAGCAGTAGTGCTACTTCTGTCACATCCAATTCGACGGCTGAGACTAAACCTTCATCGGCAATTCTGAACCCTCTGTCAACGCAATATAGCCCAGCAGAATCACCAGATTCAACGAAACGACGCAGTTGCGTTTCTCTAGGCAACAATTCGAGCAACAGCAAATCGAGCAGTAATTTAACCGGCAGCACTAAGAGCGATCAAGGAAAGTTTAATCAAAACTCGATGGTTAACTGTCAGGTAATTAAAATACATGGCAGCATTCTGCGACGCTCATTGGATGAAATTGAAACAATTTACTTCATATTATGATTAATTATATAACTATTGTAAAATTTATAAATTATTTAACTTTCTTACGTTTTGTAAATTATTTAATTCTTATAAAATCTACATTGTATAATTTTCATAATTTTAGACACCATTATCTTTCACGCAACAACTACAGCAATGCTCAAGAGGAGCAAAGAGTCGACCACTCAGCAAATTATTGTCACCTTTGAAAAGCGAGCCACAGAGCCCGATATACGCCTCACCTCCGCACTCTCCGTTAAGCGACAGCCTTATTCCTTACTCACCTACAAACACGAGTCCACCTAGTGCTCAAACGGCAGTTAAAGTGATACAGAGTCAGCTGGGCGTATCGCTGCTAGCAAATCCAAATATGCCGTACAAGACGCAGATAGGATACAATCATACACCGGTCATTTACGAGCCTATCAACATCAAAACTGAGATTATCGATAGGAATAATATTAGCAAGCCGTTCGAATTAACGAACGAAATGTTAGGCTTGAACATTGGGAAGGATAAGGAGAACGGGCATGAGGACAAACGAAATTCGGCCGACACGCATTTTACGCGAGACACTCATATGAGAATAATATTGGGAAATAGCGGCGCTGGCGTTGGTAGAAGCGTCAAGCACGTTTCGGATCACATACCTGGAAGGTAAGTTGATCAGAAATAAATTATATACACAAGTTATAAGCACTATACTAACACATTCTAATTATGTTTATCACAGCATACTAACATTTTCTCATCGTGAAATGTTTTTGTTCATCCACGAGACACGACATCAAACTACATTTTAGAGATCACAAATTATTTCCGGGCACACGTTCACAAGACTCAGCGAGTGTCAGTCAAATATCATGTACATTTATCTTATGTTTCACATGTGCACGTCATCCACAAAAGTCATATGTACATAATTCCATCTTGTCAATCGAAATTAAAGCATACTTATTACCTTAATTTTTTTCAATGCAATTCTTTAGACTTTGCAGAAATCACAATGGTCGTATAAGGAAGACACACCGCTTCATGAGCGATAGGCTTTCCTTCCTTTTTCAACCCTCCCGAGCGAAAAAAGATAGAATATGTAGTCAAGGAGGACATACGACAATGTTAGACATATTTATCATGCTATGTACCAATTGGTTATTAACATCGTTTATTTAAAATGTATTGCTGATCAGAGGCAAAGACATGTATTAACGATAACTTTTTTTTTTTTTTCTAAAATCTCGATATGTTATTACTTTTCTTTTATATTTAACTTTTCACGTGAGCTCTTCGACAAAACAAAATAATATATATGTATGTTATTTATAAGCACGTTTCGTATAAAGTGCCACGTATATTTCATTTCAGTGCAAGTAATGTAAAACCAAAGCGTAATGGCTTGGTGTCCAACCCAGCCATGAGATTAGTAGCGGGCGTTAGAAATGGAATTGAGAATGCTACAAATAGAAATAAGCCTATCACAACGCGTGTAAATGGATTCCAATGGAAGGCAGAGGCGCGCAAGGAAACACCCTTGTAGGGACAGGTATTGCCTACTATTATTTGTATTCCTTAATTTTATTCCGTTTGGTACTTGCAATAATTGCTGTAAATTTATAAGCAACAGCAAATGTCTCAGTATCATTCTAAATTGTCTAAAAAGTATTGCCACCAAGTATAGCTCGCATTTAAGTTTGCATTTAAACTTATTTGCCGATTTATATATACTAGCGTCATTATAAAATATTTTTAAATCTTAAGATTTATATTTTACTATTTTTTAAATGAAACATATCACGCGAGATATTTTTTATTAATCATCTGTTGTTAAATTTCATATAATGACGCAATAATAATTAGACAGTCTATACTAATAGATATAATTATATAAACACGATTATATGAAGTATAATGAATTAATTTTTGTCTACTGTTGCAGGCTGTACCCTATGGATTGTCTCGGCGAAGAGCCGCAAGCCAATACCGTGGATGGCGATCTATCGCGAACAAAAAGCGAAAGTCAATAAACAAATTTTTCTCTGTTTATTTGAGCAAAATCAAATTACCTCAAATAAAAAGGAAGAAGAAGGAAGAATGAATATTCTGATAACGACGTGAAAAACGGAGATCCGCGTAGCACACAAAACCAAATATTAATTTGCATAGGGAAAGTATATGTAGACATAGATATGTAAACTTACAGAACATGACTTTGTATAAATATAACGTTAATGGAATTATTTACTGATCTCACTAATATAATACGTGCGTACACATATACATGCGTTCGTATTGGGTGTGTATGTGTATGTCTGTATGTGACGCTTATACAGAATATCGCAAACACTGCCCAGTCTCCGAATCATCGATTTTAGAGAAGAAGCTAGTTCGGTTTGCAACAGTCGGGAGTGAAAGAAAAGTCGCTAAAGTTTGTTATCGAGAGAAATTGATCAGCTTTTGAGGTATTCTGTATATATACTTAAAAAATTATTAAAATCTTGAAGAGAGAGAGAGAGAAATAGAGAGAAGAACTTTAGTCGTGATGTTAATGCCAGATTAGACGATAAAGTTTAACGATGAAAATTTCTTCAGAAGACTGGATGCAAACAGAATGCATATGTGATCTTTTAATGGGTAACTTTAAACCGAAAGGAATATTGTAAAGATATGTATAAATTATATTAGGAGAAAAAGTTAAAGAAGAAAAACGATATTACGGACTCATTACAAATACGTAAAGTTATGGCCTGAAAATGAGGAACGTGTGTAAATACCCCCTCGTAATGTCTCACGCAACATATTTATTATACTGTAATAGGTGCGAAATAAATAAAACTAGAAAAGAATATTACACGTAATTACCAGCGTAATTATTTCTTAATTATATTATCGTGACTACCATCGCATTTCTGCATAATATCCTATCCAACGATAAATCATTCAAAGTAATACGATAAGATAATTTATGATATCATCATGGAAGAGAGAGATAATGCATTTCTCTTATATCTCTTAATATGGTAAAATGAATGAATTTTAAATTTAACAGTGAATAATATAAAAATATATCCCTGTAAAGATACCGCAATAATAAAACTAATCTTTTTTGCGTCATTAGTAATTGATGTAAAGCGGCCGCTCGATTCGAGCTCTTGAGGCGATTATCTAATTATCTTATTAGGCTGTTTACACATCTTGCTGTTTCCACTGTCTTTATCTTCCTTTTGGTCTACCCTGCAATATTCCTGCCGCTGATATTTGGATATCTCTAATTTAGTAAGTAAAGTAGTGAATAAGAAGATCGAGACTAATTGCAACTGATATCGAGATATACTTGTTCAGTCGCTAAGTACGTTTGTTTAAATAAAACATTTCCTGATAAAAGAGTCTCTTGTCTTAGATAATACATCTTGATAAAGGCTTTTGAGATAGCGTTCCTCAAAAGATCGTTCAGTATTCTTCAAATTTTCTCAAGCTCAAGTTGTTTTTACAACACTTATAATATGAGCGAAATTTTCATATTGCATCTCTTTATTATGGATAAATAAAGAACCAAGCGATAACATTCATATTTGCACGAGGTAAGTATCTTACCTTATAAATTATTTAACATACATTATCGATTCTTGAATTTAATTATTATTATTCAGGTATGTAATGGACAATTGCATGGAAATAAAGCTTCAGAACAAATAATATAATAGTAATATAATAAAATATAATAATAATATTATATTATAATAATATATTATATTAGTGTATTATATTATTATTATTTTATATATTATATTATTTTTATTTATTATAATAATATAATATTATATAATAATATATTATTATTTTGTCATATTTTTTGCTTATTATTTTGTTTATTGTTATATTATTATTATAATATAATAATAATAATAATAATAATAATAATATTCGCTTCGAATGATGGCGTACTGCGTACTACAACTTCATACAACGAATGCAAAGGACTTTTATTACCTAATTCGAAAAAGAATACAAGAAACCGCAATGCTAACGCTACGCTAGTATCGTTCATGGAGCTTCCTATCGCTATCGTGCTATTGGCTCCACAAACAGTCCTTGGTAGCGTTTACGTTAGTAGCGCGACAGTGAGCTCCCCAAACGCACCCTTAAGCGGGGAGCACACACTTCTCCATGATGCATAAGGAAATCAGCCAATTAGAATCTTTTATTTTCATCCCCACTCCTCGTCCCAAGGATTCTGATTGGCTGATTTCCTTATGCATTATGTGTTATGGAGATTAGTAGAGATACATGGATGTATTACCAAACACCGCCAAACTTGAAATATTTCCCTCACAATTTTCCTTTGTTATTTATAGATAATAGACCCTTCTTATTTAAATCGTATTGGCCTCTTATGGATGTACAACTTTAATTCAGCTTGTCGCGAAATTTTAATTCTAGTTATAAAATGTTTTTTATATAATATATAAATGTTCCGAAATGTGTGTCTATAAACTTACTGAAAATGATTTCTTTTCCAAACACTAACTTATATTTGGTATCTAATAATTTTTCCTTGGAAAAAATTCGCTAAATTATTAACTGCTCCCTCCTTCGATTTCTTTGAATTATAGAATGTAATTCTTAATTATTGCTATAATACAGCGCGTTCTATAAAATCAGCTACAATGTCCAAATTAACACTTTCGCTGTCGAAACACAAGTTGATAATAACAACGTTGATTGGTGTGACTATTGGAATATCGTGCGGCCTGAGTCTTAAGCATTATAGCGAAAGAACATGGTCCCAGCGAGATATTATGTACATAAAATTTCCTGGAGAGATGTTTCTCAGAATGGTGAATTGTTTAATATTGCCGCTTATCACGGCCAGCATTGCAAGTGCCACTTGCAATCTTACTAGATCAGGTAAGTTCTTCAAGATCATCAAAGTTCTTCTTAATAAGATCATATATGTATTTCCTTTTATTTCAAAAAGGAATTAAATAAAAAAATTAGATATTTATTTACATGCGACTTAATTGTAAATATATATATATTATGGAACATTGTGTATAGATTATAGAAAAATGTAACAAGGAAGTTGCTTTCTTAGAGTTCATTATAATAACTGTATAGGACCTATTGGATTGATGGCATTTTGCTATTATCTGACGACTACTACGATTGGGATAACTTTATGTGTCGTACTTGTTGAAACTATTCGACCGGGCGAATTAATGAGAAATGAAGAAGCTAGTATATCGACCACAAAAACCTTTATGACAGTGGATACAATTCTGGATTTGTTTCGGTAATTAAATAAATCCATGTATATTGTATATTATTACGAATTTCATTGTCACACTTTTAAAGTTTTCTTGTAACACTAAAACAAATATCTTTCTACGTGAATGTAAAACAGTAATAATAAGAAAGAAAAAAAGCTAAATGGGAAATAATACACTTTAAAGATAAGTAATCGTCTATGTGTTTCAAAAGAAATATATGACAATTTCTTAGCGGAGTTAAAAACACTATATAGAAATCTGTCTTTCGTATAATTATATATCCAAACAAAACTATATATAACTGTCATATAACATTGATATATATATATATATATATATATATATTTCTTTTTTCTTACATTACAGTAATCTGATTCCCGAAAATTTAGTACGTGCATGCATGTATCAGGTACGTTTATGTACATATAATTTCCATATACATTAGACTGTATTATCTCTTCGAAAATGTAAATACTCTATTGCAACAAAATCTCTTATTACAGTATCAAACCGTTTTAGAACAACCAGCCAATGCATCAGGTACTACAACATGCTAGACGTCGTATTTTCTCACTCGCTTGCAGGTCTTTTTCTTTTTATAATGAAACTTACAATCACTTCTTCGTCAATTAAAGTTTAGATACGAACGGTGTTGAAAAGAGTTTATCTTTGAAAATAGCGCTTTGGGGGCGTAAATAACAAAAGCTTATCCCTTAGTTAATTTTATGTTAATTTTATATAGGCTTATAAGCAACGTAAGAATAAAAATTAAATTTAAAGAGTTGCTTCAGCTATTTGCGAAAGTATACAATGTACACAGAACGAAAATATAAGCTAATTGCAATGTAATTGTTTTAATATTATGCACATTTTCTGAAAACATATTCATTACAGTACCAATAGAAGAATGGTCTATAACGAACGAATATATGGTAGGAACAAATATCTTGGGCTTAGTATTTTACAGTCTGTTACTAGGTCTGGCAACTGGAAAGTTAGGTGCAATGGGAAAGCCACTGGCAGACTTTTTTAATTCCTTGACCGATGTCATGATGAACATTATGAAATGGATAACAATGTATGTACGGTGCTGCGCATTATATTATTATAATTACTATTTTAAATATGAAATATTTAATATTGTAGGATTATATTACTGTTAAAAAAGAGATCTCAATTTACAATATTTATTCTATTTTCTGCATCAATCTCATTTTGAGTATCTTTGTAAAATTTCTTAATAATATAACTCAATGCGCTAAAAGGAACATATAGATACCCAGACAACACGAAGTCTAAAATTAAGTCATAAGACGTCTTAAAGACGTCTAAAGGACGTCTTAAAACACTACAAAAATAGTCTTAAAGACGTCTTTAAGACATCTTATGACTTGATTTTAGACTTTGTGCTGTCTGGGATATCTTAGAATATGTTAGATTGCTCGTCCGCATATATGATAATAAAACTTTTTAACTTAGGATAGCACCAGTCGGTGTGTCATTCCTCATCGCTGGTCGAATGCTAGAAATAGATGATTTTAGCGATATAATAAGCCATCTTGGATTTTACATCTTAACAGTGTTTGTTGGGCTAATACTGCAAGGCTTTGTAATCCTGCCCCTTCTTCACTGGATCGTCACGCGTAGATCGCCGTATAAAATTATATCCAAGCTCGGTCCAGCTTTTGCAACAGCCATTGGAACGTCGTCAAGGTACAACATGAAAACTGACGTGTGAATCTGGCAAAGCTTTGTATGCTAATTAAACGTATAATTTAGTACCGCCACGGTTCCCTACACAATAAGATGTTTAGGAGATCTGGGCATAAATCCCAAAATAACAAAGTTTATTATACCAATTGGAGCAGCAATAAATATGGATGGAATAGCGCTGTACGAAACTATCGGGGCGATATTTATCATACAATTACGTGGGCTGCAATTTTCACTGTTGAAAATAATTATTATCAGGTCAGTGATTAAAGAATGAACGTGATTGAACTGCGATGCGTTTTTTTTTTCACAAAAATATTCTGCATAATCTGAAACAATATACACAAATTATATACATAATCCGAACATTTTAATTTTTTATACAACTTCAACATTTGCTGTTTTACAGTATTACATGTACAGTATCCTGTATCGGCGCTGCCGGTATACCCAGTGGTGGTTATATGATGTTAATAATGGTCTTAAATTCTATAGGAGTACCCGTTGAAGATGTTACACTGATTATCGCTGTCGACTGGCTTGTGTAAGTACACAGTATCGCTTATGTTAGGCAGTAAAAGTATTAGTTTTCTCTCTTTTAAGCTGAGGACATAAATTTTGTAGAAATGAAATCTTCCACACTACGTAGTAAAAAAAGAAAATGTATTTTATTTTGCAGCGACCGTTTCAGAACGACAATCAACATTATAGGTGACGCGCTTGGTGCAAGCATTATATCTCGTTTTTGCAAAAAAGATCTGGAAGAAAATCTGGAGGATGAGATATATCCGCTGCAAACAAACGTTTGCGATATGTCTACGAAAATGCATTCCGATAATGAAAATTAAAATAGAAATTTAATAATATTTTATTGTTAAAACCTAAAAAATAAGAAAATACAATTGTCTTAATCTTAAAAGCATTCAACTTATACTTGTTCGGCAAAATGAGCAAACTATACAGCAAGCATAATAAACTTTACAATTTTTTTTGCTCATAAAGCTTATCGCAGTGTGACACAAGTTCCATACAAATAACAGCAAGTTCTGCATTGTGATAATTTGCTTGATCAAATTATTCTTTAATGTGTAACATTTATTGTGCTTAAGTAAATAGCAAATAGAAATGAGATAGAAAAAGTGAAAGAAGAGGAAAAAAGTTTTATAATATATTATCGAAAAATATTATATATATATTTTTTCAAGAATCAAAAACATATTTTCGTTGTGCAATAGATTCTTTCACTGTTATATCTCGCTATCATGTTGTAGTCTTATATTACAAAAATTATTACAAAAACTATTACTATTTCGCTTTACATGTGCTCGTAATTCATAACTGAATTACGAATTGTGCTCACAATCTGTAAGTAGTTTCATATAAGGAAAATATAAAAACTGCAATAGAAAAACTGCAATACAACTGATTAAAATCTATGACAACTGATTGAAATCTTATGACAGATTAAAAATCTACAAAAAATGTTTAATTTATATTAAAAATACCTGTACAATCACTTTGTTTTTTTTTTTTTTAGTAAAAATGCATATAAAATGATTCTTCGATAGTGATCTTGACATACTTTTATGAATTTTTCTCGTCAAGTTGAACAATTACGCTTTTTACTTCCGTGTATGCCTCAAGACCATATTCTCCAAGTTCTCTGCCATGTCCAGACATTTTATAGCCACCAAACGGCACTTGAGGTATTATCGCATTATACGTGTTGACCCTATATAAAAATTAACAGAAGAGAATAAGATTAATTTGTATCTTTTTTTAGGGTTTACATCATTCTTTACAACATTTCCAAACGACTTACCATACAGTACCGGCACGAAGACCTTGCACTACATAATTCGCTTTATTAAGATCTTTTGTAAAAACTGCAGCAGCTAATCCATAATCGGTATTATTCGCGCGTTGAATAACTTCTTCCAAATCATCGAACTTCAGGATTTGCTGAACCGGACCAAATATCTGCCAAAGGAAGAGGTAGATTTTGTTTTCAATAATATCGTCAACATGTTACGTCATGTCTTACTAGTTAAATATTATGATAATTTTAATGCTTACCTCCTCTTTGGCTATAGTCATATTGTCTTTAACATCTGCAAATACCGTTGGAGCAACGAAATATCCTTTATCGCCAATGCGCTCGCCACCTGTTACCAAGTTAGCGCCTTGATCTTTACCAGATTTTATCAAACGCATAATTTTATTTAACTGCTCCTCATCAATCTAGTTAAACAACGATAATTAATAGCATAACAATATCGTTTATACGATATTAAAGATTAATAACATATCGTGTCAATTACACATAATTATGTATCGATTGACATATTAGCATCTAATATGTACGAATTGGAATATACCTGTGGACCTTGCTCTATTTTTAGATCAAACGGATCTCCCACAGTCTTAGACTTAGCGCGAAGCGCACTTTTTTCAACGAATTCATCATAGATGTTCGATTGAACAAAAGTTCTTGATCCTGCACAGCAGCATTGACCCTGGCGAAAATTTAAGAAAAATAAATAAGAAAGGAGTCGCCTGTGAGTAAATGATACGTTAAAGTAAATTATATATACCATATTAAAGAATAATCCAAAATGCGCTGTTTCCACCGCATGATTTATATCGACATCCTTAAGAATGATATTAGGGGACTTTCCACCTAACTCCAGCGTAGTTCTCTTTAAATTGCTCGTAGCTGCATTTTGTTTTATTAACTGGCCAACCTCGGTAGAACCCGTAAATGCGATCTTGTCGACCTTGTTGTGAGTCACTAACGCAGCACCGGTTTTACCATCACCAGGAACGACATTGACCACTCCATCAGGAAATCCAGCTTCCTTGGTCAATTGTGCTATATAAAGAGCTGTTAACGGAGTCTGTTCAGCAGGTTTTAGAACAATGACGTTTCCTAAGGAATAAAATAATAATTAAAACTTATTAGGAAACTTACGATTCCGAAGCTTGAGTTACGGTGAATTAAGGGCGGTAAAAAGTATTATAATATCATAATAAAATATGTAATTTATATGCCTGTCACCTGTAGCTAAAGCTGGTGCTAACTTCCATGCCATCATCAAAATAGGGAAGTTCCACGGAATAATTTGACCACATACTCCTACTGGCTCATGTCTGGTATATGCGAAGAACTTTCCATCAGCTGGGATAACTTTCCCATGATTCTTATCGGCCCATCCTGCATAATATCTCAACACTGAAGCGCTGAAGGGTACGTCCAAGTTGTACGAATATGAATAAGGTTTGCCATTGTCTAAAGTTTCTAAGGACTGAAATATAATAGACAAAGAATTAGCTTGTAAAAAATTTAGATAAACCGAATATTCTATTAATCTTTTTCGATTCAAGTAGCTTCGAAAAGTTCCGCGATAGTTTAATATTCGCCGAATTTCTAACAAATAAGACAAATCGATAGAAAACCTTGCTATATGTCTTATGTATTTTGCAAAATTTTTTAACGAATAAAACTGAAAGAATATATAGAAATATCGCGTTTGCGGTAAAAAGAAACATTATAATTGCAAAAAATATTATAAGAGAGAAAGAGAGTCGCACGATATATTAATGAATAAATAACATAATTGCATTTACAAGTAACTATAGATTACTATCAGTTACTTATTAGATTAGCCGAAGAACAAAAGTCGAAAAATATTTTGCAATCTCTTCGCGTTGATTTAACGCGAAAGCAAAAAGATATCGTAACAGGACATGAATACCCAGATAACACAGGTGATCGTTACGAATTCAAAAAGGATTTACTTTTTTAAATTCTTTACGAATTAGTATTCATCTGTACAAAATGAGCTCAAAAAGAATTCGTTTCCAATAGTATTCTTATAGAGTACAAAAAGAATTTATTTCATTGTCCTTTTGTATCTGAAAAAAGACTCAGAATTGGTGACATAAAAACGAATTTTTTTTAACTCCTAAGAATGTTTTTACAACAGAAATGGAATGGAAAAAGAATTCATCTCATAATTCAGGAATTCAAAAAGAATTCATTTTGGATTCTCTTTGCTGTCTGGGTATCCTTAGTTTGATCTCTAAGGATTGTATATCACTGGAATATGTATGTCAGTAATTCTGATTTTTATATACTATCGTATTACCGCAAGATATTTATGATCGCGTTCGAGCAAATCTGCCAATCTGTTCAAGAGAACGCCCCTTCGGGAGGCGTCCATGGTTCTCCATGGCGAGTTTCTCTTGAAGGCTTTATTAGCAGCCTGCACCGCAAAATCGACATCCGCGCTATCGCCTTCCTGTACCTCGGCGATTATCTCGCCGGTGGCGGGATTGATGGCGGGAAATGTCTTCTCGCTCTTGGACTTGTGCCATTCGTTATTGACGAATATCTACAACGAAACGAAATACATGTATTTATTTATTTATTTCAGTTTACATGCCAAGAAGGGTGATATTGGTTTATAATTTTTTCTTAACTATACAGGGTGTCCCAGAATTGATAATAAAAAAAGAGGCATATTCTATAGCCCGGTAAAAAATTTTTCATATATAAATATATATAAACAGATATAAACATATATAAAGATATATAAACATATATAATTATTTATTTTCCATATATAATCATATTTATATAATCATATATGATTCTATATGAAATTTTCCATATATAATCATATATAATTATATATTAAAAAATTTCATGTATGGACATATTTCATACATAATTATATATGTTTATATATCTTTATATATGTTTATATCTATTTATATATATTTATATATGAAAAATTAAATGATATTCATGACTATAATTAAATTGTAAATAATTATGGTTAGGTACACCATTTTTATAGTTATTACTGCTATAATGTTAGTAATAATAACAAAAAAATAGTTACAAATATCACAATTTAACTATAATTATTATAGTTAATTATTATTATTATAGTTGGAACCTTTTTTAACTATAATAATTATAGTTAAATTGTGGTATTTGTAACTATTTTTTGTTATTATTACTAACATTATAGCAGTAATAACTATAAAAATGGTGCACCTAACCATAATTATTTACAATTTAATTATAGCCACAAATATTATAAATTTTTCTCTCAGTGTATCTTATCTGTCGTAACGGAAAACGTGTGACACAAACGGCAAACATTACAAAGGAATAATTGCATATCACATAAGGTTCTATTTCTTCTTGATAAGAACGCTCACATATGTGAGATATATACATATGAAGTGTCGTTTGTGTAATACTTGTTATTGCTTCGCTTTTTCTAGATTAGAGAATATTATCTTATATTACGTAACTCATTAATATTTATGTAAACTTGTATTGATTGACTCGCAGTATTGCCGTTTCCGAAATTAATCGGATACGATGCATATAAATCAAGCATTCCAATCTTGCATTTTGATAACGCACTATGAGAAAAAAATAGTTGGAATAACAATAATCTCACTATATTTTATAATGAGTTTTGGCCTCAAAAACACATATTTGTATAGTTCATTTATACATACAAAATATAGCAGAGTGAACACAGATTTATAGTCATCATATTTTCTTTGTTATTATTACCATGTAAAGCATGCTAAGAATATAGTTACAGGTGTACCAATATTTGCCAAATATTCCAATTGTATTGACTATATAAAATGGTTAATTTCTCCCTTACCCATTCCTTATATTCTATCTTACTATATTTTTACTTCAAATGATTATAATTATTAGTAAAAATTTTACATAGGTCACTTATACTATGCCTATATTGTAATTGTCACCAACATAAATGGTAATGCTTACTATAAAAATGATATTCCCAACTAATAATCATTTACTATAGTCATTATAGTTCCAAATATCATACATTTTTCTCTCAGTGCATACAGAATAACAGATCTCTTGTTACAAAATAGAATCAGAGAAGTACGATCCTCAAGCTATCTCTCGAGTTATCTCTCTCTCAAGTTGCACCGAGGGGTCAATCACTAAGTACATCATGTATACACCAGATTTTTTTCAAGATTGCAAGATTTCGCCAGATTTCAATAGTTCTTTGTAATCTGAAAAGATTTCACGGAATTCGAAGGATTTCATATGATTTCACAAGATATTACATAATTTTTTAAGATTTCACGAGATTTCAAAAGATTTCGGAGATTTCAGATTATAAGATTTACGTTTTTTTAAGCTGATAAAATTTTATGAAATCTTATAAAAAATCTGAAATCTTACAAAATCTTATAAAATATCTGGAATCTTACGAAATCTCTGAAATCTTTTAAAATCTCTCGAAATCTCGTTAAATCTTAAAAAATCATGTGAAATCTTGTGAAATCATATGAAATCCTTCGAATTCCGTGAAATCTTTTCAGATTAAGTTTTTTAAGTTGTTAAAAGATGAAACTATTTCGTTAGATTCGTATAATTTTAAACTTTTAGCGTTTTCGACTGACAATAAGCTGGGTCCCATTGTAGATCCA
>NJRP01000020.1:475480-510436 GCA_003063835.1 Aphaenogaster floridana | reverse complement strand
AATTTTGCAAAAAAAAGCTCAGAACTTTTTTGCGCACCTAATATATATCGCGCTCTTCCCTCTTCGATGTATATACCTGCTTAACAATAAGCGCAGGGGACACTTTCGGGATATATAAAACAAAATTCAGAAAGATCTGCCGAAGTAGAACTTCCGAAGTAAGACTTCCGAAGATACTTATCCCGAAAATATACTCTACTCCACTTTCACGAACGTTTCCATGGTAATTGCCGGTTGCCCTTCCTACCTTCTAACCTTTTATCCATCTATCCTTTTATCCCCTCTCAATACCCATAATTGAAAACATCACCGTGTTCACCCCGGCGGAATTTCGCAACGCGCCGTATTCGTGTCGGAAAGCAGCCGCGATACGAATGTAGAGTGACGCGTCTCGGGTTCGATAGATGTACTGCAATCTCCTTCCCTGAGACCATCGCAATTTGCACTTACGCCCGTGTACAGAATCGGCGGGTTCGTGTCTGGCGCCGGCAAAGTCGCGGCCGAGTAGCATCGCAGATGTTGAAACCTCTTTAGCACGCGCAACATGTCGCCGAGATGTTTCCCCGAAGAACAGAAGGACGACTGCGGACCGATCGGCGATCCGATATAAGACGCGCCTCAGCCTCAGCGGCACCAGCCTTTCTCCCTCTAGTGCTCCGCGATAAACGCGGAGAACCCCCGCACCCCTCGCCGACCGCATGCGCGTGCTCTACTTTTGTCGCGCGAGTTTAAAAGTCATTACACGTGAAAAAGTTTTATGTAGATTTTCTACCAATGTAGATTAACTTTAATCTCGGGTTTGACTTACTCTTCATCTTCTTTCTAGTTTTAAGAGGCTGCCGAAGTGACGGGAATTACCGACATTCCGTTTCAAGGGACTTTCTTTGAATTGGTTTTATAGATCGCAAAATCCTTTTACAGAATTAAAGTATACACACTAATGAATGGTGGGAATTATCATTTTGTATTAAAACTGAACAAAAAAGTTAAAATAATATTTTATACTATATGCGAGAGCGTTTAGTCGGTATGGTACAGCTGAACAGTTCTGTATGTTATATGTACAAAATGAACACTTTCCACTGTTCAGAATAAGTGCAAAAACAACAATCAATCGTTGAAATTCAGATTGATAGCCTAGAAAAGAAACCGTTTGTTTAAATAGCTTTTTGCGAATGTGTGCGTGCAATATTGATGTAGTAGTGTGTACCCTTCTGAAAATCCTTATTCTCAATTATGATCTCAATAAAAATGTTATTCTCAATTGTGATCTCAATAAAAATTTTTCAGTAGGGTAGTGATGTATCGATGTGATGTAACCATAGACTTATGGCTCCTGCACACAGGACGCGGCAAAGCGGCAACGCGGCAATGCGGCAACATGCTGTTTTTCCGTAAAGCGATGTCTACAATGAGATTTTAAGTCGTAAGATTTAACATATCGACCAATCACAATCAAAATTGCGGTCTTACTTTTAAAATGCTCAACTGTGATTGGTCGATATGTTAAATCTTACGACTTAAAATCTCATTGTAGACACCGCTTAAGAACTTCTTAATCTTACGGAAAAACAGCATGTTGATTGGCCACCGCGTTGCCGCATTGCCGCGTTGCCGCGTCCTGTGTGCAGGAGCCATTATATAGACTGTAAGTTAAACCGAGATTAAAGTTAATCTACATTGGTAGAAATAGACATAAAATTTTTTCACGCCCACTTCTACCAATGTAGATTAACTTTAATTTCGATTTAACACTTACTCTTTATCTTTTTTCCAGTTTTAAGAATTAGAAATGGACATTAATCGCAAGGTCGTAAGCAAATCAACCAATCATAGTCATTTTTATTACATTGTGAGGATACTCGATAATGATTGATTGATTGATTCGCCTACACGGCCTTGCGATTACAATTAAAACTTTAATTATGGACGCTCGTTAGGTAAGAGAGCTCGTAATTGACACGTTAATCTAACGTCGTTTCCAACGACTGATAACGACAGTTTTAACGTGGCCCGAAAGTTAGGAATACAGAGATAAGGAGAGAACCACCTTGAGAAGCCGTGGATCAATTTGAAGATGTTGACACATGTCGAGATTTATACATATATTCTCTGTACAGAGTTACTTATAGCCTATATGCTAACAGACAGGAGTTGTACAAAACAATTATTATACAATATTACATAAAAGAGAAACTTTTGATTAAAAAAATATTCCGATAAATGTTTAGGATACGCTTAGATATCCAAACTTGCCATTACGATAATTTTAGCAAGATAAATTAATGTAAAAAAATCTAAGCGTATCCTAAACATTTATCGGAATATTTTTTTAATCAAAA
This sequence comes from Aphaenogaster floridana, assembly GCA_003063835.1. Taxonomy (NCBI): domain Eukaryota; kingdom Metazoa; phylum Arthropoda; class Insecta; order Hymenoptera; family Formicidae; genus Aphaenogaster; species Aphaenogaster floridana. Next base: position 508,094 of record NJRP01000020.1, on the reverse strand, counting down.
GTTTCTCTTTTATGTAATATTGTATAATAATTGTTTTATTATACAATTACTTATCAATTTATTTATATTTATCAATTTATTATACAATTAATTATCAAAAGTTTCTCTTTTATGTAATATTGTATAATAATTGTTTTATTACAATTACAATTTTATTATATAATTACACATAATTATGTAATATATATATATATGTAATATATATATAATATAACATAATTATGTATTTTATATATGAAGACCCGGGGGAAAAACAAGGAATGTCAGTTTTATTAAAAATGAGATATGTTCGTCATTTTGTAGCGTTTAAAAGATACTACAAACTGATGTACATCTTGGATTAAAAACTGTATTAATCAGTAAAAAAAATGAGTGAAAAAATGAAGGTAGAACATTCGGGTATAGGGAAAATAACAAACTTTAAAATTTATTTTACTCAAAACGTATAAAACTGACACACATTCCTTGTTTTTCCCCTATATATATATATATATATATATATATACACATAATTATATCATACATAAATTGATATATTACATATAAATTGAAAATAAGGTATAATGTACTAAACATATATTAATAAAGCCTACGACAGTGTGTAGTAAGTTAGTTTTTTCTAAAGAATAGGCAGTCATATCTGTTAGAATTCTTGAGACTAATTAAGATAACAATACAAATGATAAGAATAATAATTTAGTGATGTTACAAATATAGTTGCTTATCTTTAGACTTCGTGCTGACTGGCCAAAGTTCGATCTCGCATATTCAATTCTAACATTCAATTAAAGAGATAAAGAAGAAAACAAAATCAATATGTAAATTTTTTAATAATTGATATATTGTTATTCGTTTTTTCATGACAAAAAATAACAATTATAGCAGTACATATATACAGACCTTATTTCGCATATTTTATAAAAATATTCCGTCAAAATCTGAAATACGGACAGGCGTATTCTAAACATTTATCCTGATTTTCGTGCTATGCGCGTGTTTTATCATCTTTTATTCTTGCAAATTTATAAGTTGGATTAAGCACGATTGGAATTTTTTCTTCTTTTGGGCTCGCAATGATCCTCCGCCTGATTTCTCTTTTGCGACGTTCTCGAGCTCGTAGGTTTGTCGTGCGAATCTCCATTTCGCAAAACTTCTGCTGCGTCTTGATTTTCTGACAAACTGACATTACTAAATTTAAACACATCCATATCTTGAGACATAACTTTCGCGCGTATTTCACGCGCTTCTTTCTTCAATAACCGCTTGTCCCTTTGTCTACTCTTATTCTTTTTCCTTTTCTTCTGCTCGTTATTACTATGTGCAGTCTCTTCTTGTTCTTCTTTCTCTTCTTCCGTATCACTTGCTTTTCCGTTTTGAGATCCGATATCGCTTTGTTTACCATTACTTTGTGAAACAGTATCACTGGAACTATTCGGCTTAGTATTATCTTTCGTTGATGGCCTGATAACACAAATTATACCAAATAATACAACGCAATCGCGTAAGTTAAATATATGTACATAATACAAACAAGAAAATTTATAGAATCGATTTATATTACACTTACACATTGAGAGGTACTCCAATCTCTGTTGCTAGCTTGTTATAGGCAGTTTTCGCATCTCCGGTAAGAGCGTTTCGACTTCTGTACTTTGTTAATGCCACTTTAACGGTTTGCCAATCCCACACTTGTGGCAAATGACGTGCGCGAACGACACGTAATAGTATCAAAAGATGCCCGATAAATTTCTGTAGAACTTTTTTCTGGGCACTAACATTATTACACGAAGTAGATTGTCCATTATCGCTCACATGTAGATCGCATGCCTCGTTGAGTGTGTCTACAGTATTTTTATAAAGCGTCGTTTCTAATTTCATTCTCACGTCGGCATATTTCGTATCCATGTTCAATAGTCGGTTATTGTTATAGAAAATTAATAACAGCTCCAGTGCCTGATTCCTACGGAAGTATCGAATACTGCTATCAAAAGCAAAGTCCACCTAAACAATCAAATGATATTCTATAAATAAGATATTTTATATGGAGATATTAGCAGACATACTTATCTTAAATACATACCAGCAGAAGCGCTAATTGCCAATTATCTTCCCAGCACAACTGTAATACACCCTTAAATAACATAGACGAAAGGACACAGTCCCTTTTCTTAAAGAATGCAGTTAAATTTTCACCATAAATTTCTACAACACTTTTGGTAGACAAATTAGCTTGTTGTGCGCATCTTACGAGGAAGGTGCAGCATTCTGCCAATTTATCGTTGAGTTCTTGACAGACCGAAGCAGAACGCTCTCCCTTTTCGATTAAAGCCTTAAAGAGACATATCATATGTCATTTAATCTTGCAAACTTGCACTTAATCATTACAAATAATTACCTTTAACACCGTCGTTAATAAAGTATCATCGACATCCGTTGTATCTTTAAACTTTTTCACCGTTGACAATTTTTTTAAGCAAGCCCGAATTCTATGCGTGAGCGGTTCCTGATGCGGATCCTTTATACAGAATTCTAGCAGAGCAAAAAGTGGCACGATCATATCTAGAGTGACCGCCATGGACGGGCAAATATCTAAATAAATATACAATAAATCTATAACACGAGCCCTGAAATGCATCAATGCCTGGCTCGTTTTTCCTTGTTTTTTAGAACGAGCTTGACGATTCTCCCGTAAAATTTTAAAAGCTGCTGCTAACGATTCATCCAATCGCTTGCCCTCTTCTTCGTCTATTTGATCTACGTCGATGTCTTCGTCATCAGTCTGCATTGCAGCATCACCCAGAGCTTGATGTAGCGCCATTCTCAATTTATCGGTTGTTGTTTCATCCTCATCCTCATCCTTATCCTCATCATTTGTTTCAGATTCGCTTTCTGATAAAACAACTTCATCGTCTAAAACACTTTCTTCCTCTTCATCCTCGTCATTATCCGATTCGCTTTCTATGCCCGAGGAATCTTCATCGTCATTTTGTTTTGTGGTAAGCATCTTTTGAGTATTTTTTATATCTAATACCTGAAATAAAATATAACAAATATACTGTAACTTATGAATTCTTCCACTCCATAGAATAATTTTTTTTCAGTTCAAAAAACAGATTAACTTTATAAGATTATATAAGTAAAAATTTACGGCCAATATCTGATGAACTGCAGATGGAGTCAGATACGGACAAATATGTGGAAATACACAGCCAACTAATGAACGGAACAAATGATCGTCCTTGGACAAAAGAGATAACAAAAGGTCCACTACTACTTCGACCCATTCCGGTTCCTCTTCCGTAGCTGTGTTATTGAGCTTTTTATGTCCCTTGGATTTTTTATTTAATCTCTCGTAACAACATTGAAGTTCATTAATCGACATAATTGCCATTTCAGGATCTGAGAATAATTGCAGACCCATGTGTAAATTCATTGTATGAAATATCGGCAAAGCTTCCGATTTTTTTGTATTTTTCTCTAGTTTTTCAATCAAGTCTATTACTCTTTTCCAAGCATCGGACGCTGCGTCGTTTAATGGCGATCTTAATTGTATCACCTTGGATTGTAACTTTGAATCTAAATCATGAACAAGTGCGCTTAACAGATTTCGTGCATTATCCAACTTGGGTAATTTATGATCCAGAGCACGATAAAAAGAATCTTTAAATTGTTCTGAAAAAATAATAATCACATTTGTTTCATCTTATAATAATTTTAAAAAATACGTATATATAAAATATACTTACGTGCTAGCTCTATTCCAACATTCGACACTTCACACAATCCATAATTGAACAAGAATATCAGTTGCTCATGTCTCCAGTCCTGATCTGAGAATGTCTCTTGACGACCCATTAATCTAATCGTTAATGGAAGAATGTATGATTAGTGCAATAAGAAATATGAAATTATTTTAAATTATGTCTATATTAATACAAATATTGTCACTTATATATTTTGTGCTGATTATATTTACTTTGTTAATAGCTGTGCTGCATAACTTCTTTCAGTGTTTGTCCATAATTCCGCCCTTGTACCTTCTCTTTCTTTAGTCATCTTATTTTCCATGATATCTCTATACAGTTGGCACAATTTCTTAATACCATCTATTCTCAGATTTCCCGTAATTATTTGGATCACTTTGACACCTGTCTTCTTTTCTATCATTAAGATTCCAGGATGAAGTATGAGCTTCTTCAATATACTCAACTGTGTTTTTGTCTTCATATCTTCGTCATTTGTAGCAGACACCATCAAATGTAAAACTTTTCTGAATGCTATCAAAACTTCATCATTGTTGTTCCTCTTACAATTAGAAAATCTTTTTAACATGTGTTGCAGAAGATTCGGAGATAATAATAATGGAATTACAGTTTTATCCGTAACATTAAGAAGTATTAGTCGTAAAATTTCTACAGCGATATATTCATCGCTCTTTGATGGTTTTATAAATCTTTGATCGATGCCTTTCCAGAAGTCTGCTACAAGTTCGGTTGCTACCAGCTTTTCACAAAATAGTTTAAACACTGGATGTTGATAAGAAACAATTCTAGGTAAAGCCTGAATCACAAACAAAAAAATTTATATAAGCGTAATGATACATTGATATTAAATATATACACATTCGAATATATATATATATATTTATTCTTATTAGATTATTCTGGGATATTAAATAGAGCAGACATTTGTCAAAGAGAAAGATCTGGGTTTGATTCTCAGTTGTGCTATTCCACATATAAGCAATTTTGGATAAATATTATTCCACTGTGATAAAAGAGCCAAAAACAAATCTCAAATAATTAAGTAATATCAATTGTCATAAATCATGATATCTAGTGGAATGGAGATCCATAATAGAAAGATTTAAATGACATACCGTTAACAGTTTAACAATATCTTCCATAGATTCCTTGGTAATAATCTCTTTTACGCCCAAGTGTTCCTTTAAAAATTTATGATTAACTAGCGACGGATGTTTGTCTCTAACAATAAGCAGCACATAGAATGTATCTAAAGTTTGTTCGGACCATGGCTTGCCGATTTCCTTCTCAATAATTGGCCAAACATTCCTCATGGATTCAATATCAAGCTGAACAATAAACTCGCTGATAAACATAACGGAGATAAATGACAGATAGCTGCGTTGTTTGCCAGCATTCAATAGGATCTCTGTAACTTGCTGTTGCATTTCGACGCTATTGCGTGCGAGTAACTTAGATCTTATCAACGCGCCACACAGCAATATACGTCCCATGTATACATCGGCGTTTTCCTACAAAAAGAAAAATTCAAATGTTAGATTAAATTAAATATTATTAAACAATGTTATATTAAATAATATTTTCATAATATTAGGCAAAACAGAAACAAGATCACAAGAAGCCTTTACGCTTTTAGGATTACTGCCAGCCGGATGCAACTGGGTATTCATTATGGACAGGAGTTTTTCCACCGACGTGTCAGGATGCATCATCAAGAAGACTGTCAGGGTGCTGTAGAACCCTCTTCTTGTGAACGTCATCGAAGATCCCAGACTACGCACCATTCTGACAAGTGCATAATTTAACTCCTTGTCATCTTGATCCTGCAAAGATAAATCAACGTGAGAATTTGCCAAGTATTTCATACAAATTACATCTTTCTCCTTCGTTAGAGATTCAATTTAAAGCATCCCGATGAGGTTAACACAAATAATTTACCGTATCATGTTGCCGTAGATGATTTAGCAGCGCGACTCCGGCGTTCAGTCTCACGGAGTCGTTATTGTTCTTCAGTTTGTTGAAATTGTCCAATATGGTGGAATTCATTCTGTCGGTCTTTCGCTGTCCAGGATCATCCGAAATCGTTCCTGCCATGTGCGTGTCGCGCGGTACGTTCACCGCAGCGGCCATCTTGATTCTTCTGACAATGAGCTGCGTTCGAAAACCTTATTCGATGGTAGAGTGTCTATTAACCAATCGTGCTACAGAAATCTTTGCTCCTTTTGTTCTGATTGGTCAATTAAATGCTGCTCCATCCGTCGAGTAGAGTTTTCGAACGCAGCCCAGGCGGTGTTGGACTACGCTGGTCAAACGTGTGTGCGAATCGAGTTAACGAGGGAGACAAAATAAGGGCGACCAATTAATTAGCGATTAATTTAACCGCTCAAAGCAAAATTTTGAGCTATACAATTCGTTGTCCCTAATCTAATCTTTTCTTGCATACATTAAACTATAATAAAGAATTCTAAATAAATAATTCTATTCACGTTAACAAAATAGCACAGGTATTGCATGATAAATTAACATAGTCGATTAATTAACTTAATTGGCGATTAATTCAAGCACAATCGCTTAAATTTCTAATTATGTAATTCGTTGTCTCTAATCTAATCTTTTCTTTGCTTATGTCGAACAACGAGAAATTAATGATACCGCGTCCCTAACAGCACAGAACATTGCAGCAACATTGCAGCAATATTGCCAATATTGCTGCAATGTTGCTGCAATGTTCTGTGCTGTTAGGGGTTAACAAAATAGAGTACCTGATAAATTAATCGTCGATTAAGTTAATTGCCTAGAATCACCCGAAGGCGGCAACCATTGAAAATCAAGGAGCGCTTGCGAGAAAATGGAAAAAATATAGCATCTATTTTGTAAAAAACGCGCGATAGATCGTCCGGTTTGAAAGTCACGCGTATTTGCGCATAACTTCACGTTAATCGCCGTGATTTGCAGAACTACAACTTTTCAGAGGAATCGCTCGATATAATTTATATCACGCAAGATAATTTATACCTTTCGAAGATATTTCTTCCTTGTTACAATAGAGAAAGAAAATGTCATATAAATACAAAACTACATGATCCGCCTATGTTTTTTCTTGCGGCGCGCTACTCGCGGCATATTGACAAAACGATTGCAATCGAAAGATCGTTCGAACGGGACGGTCGCGAGTCGCGACGCCTCTGATTGGCCGCGCCGGCGCGCACCGGGCGGCCGTCGGCCAATCGCGCGTCCAGTCTCGTGGAAGCCGCGCCGCTGCGCTGTTCACGTCGTACGCGCGATTGGTCGATTCAACGTGCGGCCGCGCGAGGATCCTCGGCTTCGGGCCTGAAATACGCTCCGTGTCGCGCGTCACCGTATATATCCCGAGTCCCCGTTTCCGTCGGCTAAATTCGCCCGGGGCGCGCGCGGCCGCGCGCGTACGCCCGCGTTCTCGCCGCAGGTCGGTAAATTATTGAGTGCCGGGGCGCGATGGTGTCGCGCACACGGTGACTGGTTCGACTCACGCGGTCCCGGTCAGTTCCGTGCATTCAATATGGCTGGTCGAGGTGGTTACGACGATTCAAGGCAAGTATCGGCCGCGTTTGCGGCCGTGTCACGCGGCCGGCGGGGCCGCGGGCGGCCGCGGCCGCCGCACGCGCGTGCGGCGGCACCGGTCGACGGGGACGCGCGCGTCCCGCGCGCGTATATCCCCCGGTTTTAAGGTTAAGTGAGTTACGCGAGTGCGGGCGCAACACCTTGCGAGGCGCCGCGACACGCGGCTTTATTTTGGCCGGCCGGGCCCAGCCCGGGACCCGCGGCTCCCGGCCCCGGCGACCGCGACGGCGCGACGCGGCGGAGCGGCTCCGCGGCACGGGATCGGTGCACGTGCGGTGCACGCCGCGCGAGAGGGAGAGAGAGGGAGATAGGGATAGACAGAGAGGGAGGAAGGATCGTTTTGCGCGACAGTGAGGCGCGTTCCGTGGCAATGTGCGATCCAGCGGTGATTTTGACGAGGCGGCCGAGCGACCGCTCGGCATGAACTCCGCTTCCCGTCGCCGTCGCGCGTCTCGTTTTATCGAGTCGCACGTTGGCGTGTCTCTCTCCGAGGCACGATACTCTCCTTGCTTCACACGTACAATGTGCGCGCGCGCGCGGGCGCGTACACACATACATGCGATAGGCGAGCTTTTTCACTTGGAAAATGCACTCGATTGAAACGTGTGATAACGAGGGGAAGAGTGAGCTCGTAATTTCGTCGTGAATACATAGTAACTTGTGAACATACTGAGAGCTGGGCTGGGTCTACTACAGACGTAGTAAGCTTTTAGCCTTGTGCTCTAACAAGTAATTTCCGATAAAAAGCTTTGCCTATGCTACCTTGAGTCGTAATTCCTAAACTTTAAGAGTTGGCCAGATTCCAACTGTAAAGTTTAGGGCTTAAAGCAACGTAGGAAACGTTTTCTGTCAGAAATTACTTAGCTTAGAGCAGATGGCTAAATGCTTACTATATCTGTTGTAGACCCAGCCTTATGATTTTAGAAAAGCAGCCGGATGCAATCGACGTTAACAGATTTATTTTGATAAGTTACATTGACGTATGTTTATATTATGTACAGTTAAAAAAGTACGACACAGGAACATCTACAATTGCTTTGCAGATGGACCTAATGATTTATAAACATATGTATATGTAGCAGGATTCAAAACTATGAAACAATAGCAACGATTTTAATAAGTCTAAAGATAAGTCATTTTTCTTTTTATATGTTCAGAGATTATCCCACTCATCGGAGTAGAAAACCATTGCCGACAGAACCTCCATATACTGCGTATGTGGGAAATTTGCCGAATGGAATTGTGCAAGGCGACGTTGACAAAATCTTTGAGAAGCTCAATGTCAAAGTCATTAGATTGGTTAAAGACAGGGATACCGATAAGTATGTGTTAATTGCAGGAGAAACAAATATATATATATCTCAATTAAATCACTTTTTAATCTTTCTTTTGAATGTAGATTTAAGGGCTTCTGCTATGTCGAGTTTGAAGACTTGGCTGATCTGGAGGCAGCATTGGAAATGGATGGAGCGGTAGAAGTAGATAAATGTCTGATCAAGATTGATGTAGCAGAAGGAAAAAGAAACGATCGCGGTGGCGGCTTCGATAGGAGAGGTAGAGGCGGCAGCAGCGGTAGTGGAAGCGGGTTTAAAGGACGAGATTCTGGTCGTAGTGGATACGGCGATGATTTCGATAGTAAATCCTCATTTTCAAGTAAACATTATCCGCTTTCATAAATGATAATATGCGATACAAATCTTACATTTGTATATTACCACAATACTAATGCTTATAATGCCAACTAATTCTCTCTTTCTGTAGCACGAAATTTAACGTGCTACTAATTTCAGCGACGATAAAGATTTTAACGTTTATCTTGATGCACAGGATACAGCGATAGAGGCCCACAAGGAGGTCCTAGGCAGGGTAACGATAGATGGGAGTCTAGAAGTAATAGAGGCAATTACGGCCAATTCAACGATGACACAGGTGGAAATCGTGATTGGTCGCGAAGTACGTCTAGCAGAGCGTACACTAATAAACCCCCACTTCGCGGAAGTGGTGGTCCAGACCGGAAACCTTTTCCAGAAGAGCTTTACCAGAAAGATGCTGCTCCTCCAGGTATGCATTCAAGACATATATGTGTATACTATTTTTGAAAATTGTATTACCGACCATCGAAAATCGCAGTATTGTAGTTTAATAGGTATCTTGGAAGAATTTTATCTATGTATGTATGTATTGTGTGTTCCCAAAACGGGTCTCTTAAGCACAGCACTTTTTAGTTTTTCATTCAAAACTTTTCATTTCTTGTAATCAGCCTCTTATAAACTCTGGACCTTACACGTTCAATAATGCTGTCAGTAACAACAAATATTGATATTAGGTCTGTTTGTGTTGCTTGCACTTCTCGCACTTGTACTTCTCGTTCTTTTTTTCTTCAACGCCAGCGCGTATGTTTTTCTCGCTTTAAGTGCAAGAAGTGCGAGAAGTGCAAGCAACACAAACAGACCTAATATTAAATGGCCCTATTATAAACTGAGGCATACATAGGATAACAGTCGGGATCGAACCTAAGATCTACCGATTACAGGTCAACTGCTTTTACACAGCCATATGTTATCCCACACGAACATTTCAATAACTTTCATATCATATAAAATCATAATTTATTAAGTTTGAAAATTAAAACTACATTCTATTTTCTTTTTATTATCATCATACTGATCATACTAAATAACTTTAGGTTTATATTTTTTTAAACTTATTTTTTATCATAGAGACATAACATTTTTTTACTTAAGATTTCTTATAATATACGTGGAGTGATCGGAAAGTGAATCTGATTCTTACTTGACAGAGCAATTGTTCCATTCCTGAACTATATCCAACACTTCAAACAAACAAAACATACACATATTAAAAAGTGTAATTTATTCATATTTAATTGCGCTTTTTACTTTAGACACTTCTGGAAGAAAACGTTTGGAGCTCAAACCAAGGACTATTAAAGAGCCCGTTAATGCAATTGCGGAATCGAGTAAAACAAGTTCCATTTACGGAGGTGCAAAGCCTCGAGAAGAAAAATTAAAGGACAAGTAAAACTAACGATATCATCAATAGTCTCAAATTTCCCTGCGGAAATTGGAGAAAGAAACATTGTTGACAAAATTTTAAAATCAATCCAAGATTCCCTCATAGTTTCCTAAAAATCTAGTGGTGATTCTTCGAACATTTAATCAGGAAATATCCTTTTTTAATTCTTACAAGGGGTGTCACCCGCAAGGAAGGATATATATATATATGCTACAGACATAAATCTATTACAGTTCTCCTAAGTTCTGCGCATTTTTAATCAAGAATAAACATCTTTCTTCTAATGTCTTTTGTATTTAAATTAACTTCTCTTGATTCTCAATGAAAATAGAATACTTGTAACTACAATATACATAAAAAAAGAAAAATGTGTATGCACAATGCATGCTCCAATAGTGATAGCGATTTATATACATAAATGATTGTTAAGATGCTACGCAGTTGAGTACATTTTAATACTCTTGTCAATTTAATGTTGGGTTTTGTGTCTGTAATAATACTGAAGGTATATGTACAAACTATCACAAATATAAAATGTCACAGCATGTATATTTCATCTTACGCTAGTATTTCTTATCTGTACTTGAGACTATAAGCCCGGGATTAAAGAAGTACAAAGAAAAGTGGCGACTACATTAGGTTTCGTTTCCTTCCATAGAATTTTTACGTTTCACCGTACAACGCTGATCATTGTGTATCAACCGTTTATTAAGACATACGTTCGTTAGTAGCATATGATTAATATTACTAAACAATTGTTCTTTTTTTCCAATCGACCCGATGAAGGATCGTGAAGTATAACATGCGAGTGGTTCAACAAATTTCTGCATTGCGGGAAGCGATACAAAGGAGATGCGCCGATTATTATATTACATTAATAATTATGTAATGAATTAACCAATGCTAACAGTGAGACGTTGAGGAATTGCGAGAAACGTCGTGAGAATATAGCAAATAAAAATGAAAAACTCGGAAATAATAATAAAATATTATGTAAAACAATGCTTGTATATGATACTATTTCCTGAATAAAGTAGCTGTTTGCCTCGTATCTGTGCAGTGTATTAGGGTAAGTGATGTCGGTTACAGTAAAAAGTAAGCGAGATGTAACTTGTGACTGTGAATAATATGCAATGCGTGTTCGTAATATATTTTGTAAGCGCGCCTTGTATCTTTCTCTTTCTATCTTTATTTCTAAATATATTACAAACTCAAATAAGAAGTGCTATGCTTTACATTGAATTCTTTTAATCCGTTTAGTCCGTTTAAATGTAATAGATAAATAAACGATCGTGTATGTAGTGCATATGTGGAAGGGGCGCAAGATTTATTGATACTATTATTAACAAATATAATCATCAATTACAATTATATATATATATATACTTTTTTAAACATCTAATATATATATATATAATATATATATATATAATATATATATATATATATATATAATTCTCTATTAATATATATAAATATAATTGTAATTGTGTGTGATGAGATCTAATCATCAATTGCCAAATGTTGCAATACATAATTATCAATTACACTTATATTTATATATATTTACAAATATATATAGATATTATATAAATCATCAATTGCCAAATATTGCAATATATAATCCTCGGTTACACAATTATATATTTATACATATTTACAAATATATAATATAACATATATAAATTATACAATTACAATTATATATAAACATATATACTTGTATATTAATATATATAATTGTAATTGTGTGATGATTTAATCATCAATTGCCAAATATTGCAATATATAATCAATTATATTTATACATATATTTACAAATATATAATATATATTATAAATCATCACACACAATTACAATTATATTTATACATATTAACACATATTTGTGTGTCAATATATAGAAATATAATCGTAATTGTGGATGATTTTTGCCGGTCAATATAACTACGAGATTTGCGATCGAATTGCGAGGAATGCCGTTCAGCTGTTCGGTTGCCACGCCTCAACTTGACTCCGATTCATCGTGCCCTCGCCGCACACCTCTCCACTCCCCGTTGCGCCCTGCGTTCGCCCAGTCTAATGCGATATCCTGTACAGTCAGCACTGCGTCGTGCCCCGCGCCCGTTACCCTGAGACTCGCCGTCGTGCATGGACACGGTGCGACGCTTTCGGCGGCTACTGTAGCGCGTATTAGACGCTGCGTGTCGAGCGATATCGCGCAAGCGATGTGGATCGAAGCGGGACACGTCCGCGACTGAGATAACCTGTCCGCGCGAGCTGATATACGCGCACCCGAGCTTTCCGCCGCATCCTGTCGCACGTTTCCCACGCGGCCGCCGGTGCCCGCGTCGGTCTGGAGAGATTCGGAATTGACCGTGACTTTCGGTGGAGACTGGAGACGCAGAGCGCGAGCTCGCCCGCGGACGCATCCGACATGTCGAGCGAGAGCGTGAAAACGGTAAGTGTCCTCGGGCCTACGTGTCGCACGTATGTCCGCGAATAGGCTCGACCGTCCTGTGCAACCGGATCTCTTTTGTTTATGGAAAAGGAAGGGTTGTACGACTGGTAAATGGAAAACTTTGATCGCGGAATATAAATTGATAATTAAATTTCAATTTACGAATATCTTAATATAAAATAAAGCGATGTGTAATTCTGAAGTCACGATGAGTGATGGTGCACAAGGCTTGTATGTATGAGGCTTCTTTCTTTGCTTATGAAAAAGAAACGTGCACGATTGGGGTAAATGGAAAACTTTGATCACGGAATATAAATAATTAACAATTAACAATTAATACATAGTAATACGACTTGACTGGCCATAGATGGTATAACGTATCAACCATACAATCCGTATGGTTGATACGTGATAATTAAATACCATCTATGGCCAGTCAAGTCGTATTACTATGTATTAATTGTTAATTGCTAATTATTTACTGGCGATTTAGGAATATTAAAGTTTCTGTCATAAATAATTAAATTTCAATTCACGGATATCTTGTTATAAAAAGAAAATGATTTGTAATTCTGGAGTCACGATGGGTGCACAAGATTTGTATGTATGCAGTTTCTTTCCTTGCTTATGAAAAAGAAAAGTGCACGACTGGTAAATGGAAAACTTTGATCGCGGAATATAAATTGATAATTAAATTTCAATTTACGAATATCTTGTTTATATAAATAAAAGCGATGTATAATTCTGAAGTCACGATGGATGATGGTGCACAAGGCTTGTATGTATATGCGGCTTCTCTCTTTGCTTATGAAAAAGAAACGTGCACGATTGGGGTAAATGAAAGACACTGATTGCGGAATATAAATTAATAATTAAATTTTAATTTACAGATATCTTATTAAAAAAACGATTTGTAATTCTGAAGTCATGATGGGTGCACAAGGCTTGTATGTATGCGGTTTCTTTCTTTGCTTATGAAGAAGAAACGTGCACGATTGGGATAAATGGAAAGCATTGATTGCGGAATATAAATTAATAATTAAAATTTAATTATAATTTACGAATATCTTATTATAAAAAAAATGATTTGTAATTCTGAAGTCACAATAGGTTCACAAGACTTGTATGTATGCGGTTTCTCTTTTTACTTATGAAAGAGAAAAGTGCACGACTCCTAAATGGAAAACATTGATCGCGGAATATAATTAAATAATTTAATTTCTATTTACGAATATCTTATTATAAAAAAAATAATTATTTGTAATTCTGAAGTTATGTAAAGGTTTTTCTTTTTACTTCTGAAAAAGAAAAGTGCACAACTGGTAAATGAAAACATTGATTGCGAAATATAAATTAATAATTAAAATTTAATTACAATTTACGAATATCTTATTATAAAACGATTTGTAATTCTGAAATCACAATGAATGATGGTATGCAAGACTTGTATGTAATGTATGTATAACGGGTTTCTTTTTTTGCTTATGAAAAAGAAAAGTGCACGACTGATAAATGGAAAACATTGAATGTATTATCAAAACGTGCGTCACTTTACTTTTTCACAAGAGATTTCGAAACGTACGTATCTGTCCTTTGTCCCGAGATATTGCAACTAATTCTGGAACACGCGTGTGCCTCTTTTTTCAGTTTGCGAGCCTCGAGACGCCCGGATACGTGGGATTCGCAAATTTGCCGAATCAGGTGCACCGGAAATCCGTGAAGAAGGGTTTCGAGTTCACGCTTATGGTTGTGGGAGAATCCGGCCTCGGAAAGTCCACCTTGGTGAACAGTCTGTTCCTCACGGATTTGTATCCCGAGCGAATAATCCCTGATGCAGTCGGTAGGCACCAGCGAATTGTTTATTTCAAAAATTTATTTCAGATATGTAACATACAAATGGAATACATGATGATTTATACAAATTTCTATGTAATTAACACGTCTGTTTGTATTTCTTTAAACAGAGAAAACCAATCAGACTGTCAAGCTCGATGCTTCAACGGTCGAGATTGAAGAAAGGGGAGTGAAACTTAGATTAACAGTCGTCGATACACCTGGTTATGGAGATGCAATTGATAACACGGACAGTTTCCGAGCTATCATTCAGTATATAGACGATCAGTTTGAGAGATTTCTTCGTGATGAAAGCGGTTTAAATAGGAGAAACATTGTGGATAATAGAATACATTGTTGTTTCTATTTTATCTCTCCATTTGGTCACGGGTACAGATTACTATCCCATAAAATTAAATTAATTGTTTAGAATTAAACGCGATGAAGCGAATAATACAATCTTCTTTTCTTTCTCGTTGACCAGGTTAAAGCCACTGGACATCGAGTTTATGAAGCAACTTCATAATAAAGTTAATATAGTACCTGTAATAGCGAAAGCTGATGTACTTACCAAAAAGGAAGTCTTGCGTCTGAAAAAGAGAGTTATGGAGGAGATTGAAGGCAGTGGAATCAAAATATACCCTTTACCGGACTGTGATAGCGACGAGGATGAAGATTACAAGGAGCAGGTACGTCAATTGAAGGAGGCTGTCCCGTTCGCGGTGTGCGGTGCGAATACCTTGCTCGAGGTCAAGGGAAAGAGAGTACGCGGTCGACTGTATCCATGGGGCGTTGTCGAAGTGGAGAATCCCGATCATTGCGATTTTATCAAGTTAAGGACGATGCTGATGTAAGTTGTTGTTTTTGTTATAATTATATAATATTCCTACGTTGATATACATATATCAACAGTCTATGAGTCCAACACCTCATTCTTTTTTTTGTAGCACACATATGCAAGACTTACAGGAAGTAACGCAAGAAGTACATTACGAGAATTACCGTAGCGAAAGATTGGCAAAGGGAGCTCCGGTGCCGCCCCGACGTCAAACGTGAGCACAAATATTTCATTTTATGATATCATATTTCTGACGTTTGTATGAGTGTTGCTCATTCAATTTTCTTTTCCTTCCGTACAGCATCCCAGAAACCGAAAAGAGCAACACTGTGTCAGAGAAGGATCGCATTTTGCAAGAAAAAGAGGCAGAAATACGGCACATGCAGGAATTGCTGGCTGTGATGCAGGCGCAGATGCAACAACAGCAACCTTGATCAAACATGCGTTTTTGTACCGACGTATAAAATGAGGGAAACGACTCCTCATTGTTACGAGTGCCAAAAAGAGATTTATAAAACTTTTTTAGTGGCTCACGATCGAGGTCTTGATTTCGGGCGCAATATTTTTCTAAGCTTGTCATTTAGTAGGACAATCTTATTTTGATACGCGCTACGCGTTTTATAGGCATATATTTCGTAAGAATATGAAAATACTAATCGGCCTTTGATAAGTGTACATTGTCGCGGGTTCTCTTGACGCCTCTGTTAGCCTGTAGTCAATGCCTTGTCCAGAATGAGCAGACCAACAAAATCGATCTGAAATTGTGACACAATATGAAACAAATGTTTGCATATTCAAGGTTGACAGGTAAGGCACTTAAGTAGCTTGTTCCTTTTAACAAAATTTATTCGAACGAGAATTACTCTATTTCGAAGATTTTACTGTGCAAGTACTTACTGGGAATCTTATTCGGATCCATTTTTTTTTAAGAAAGCTATTTGTCTTCGATTTATCATGTTAATTTCTCGTGTGATTTTTGTCTTAATTATTAACAAACTCCTTAATGTTTTACTTATATCGTGCATTTAAGCTTATGCATAATACAGATTTAAATAAGATTTTATTACGTAAGTAAAACTAGAATGAACCAAAATTGCAAATGCAAATATCTCGTATAAGCTAACTCCTAATAACTTCTCATATCATATCAAAAAACTTTTAAATGTAGATCTGAGCTATATATGTAGCATCCCTTATCAAAAGGAAACATTAGACAACTTATGTACGTGATGTAAGAAATAGGAATTTTACCTCAAATAAAGATTTTACAATAGAATGACATGGAAAAGAATTGTGAAAAGAAGTGCCTTGCAACTTTTATCTATCTCACTATCGCAGTACGAATATTAACATATATAAGAGATACAAAGTTTTTTCATGCATAAATATGCAAACAATTTGTTACAAACATACACTCCAATTGCATTAAAAGAAAGAATCATTTCCATAATTGAGCAATATATTCATAATAAGTAAGCCATAGGTAAAACTTATATTGCCGATAGTGAATAAAGAATCTCGTATTGAATTCATGTAAGACAGATGTATAAAAACTTTAAGGCTGATGCAATCCCCAGATAAAAAGATCTGACTGATCACGCCAGAACATGTAAAAAAAGCAACTGTGTATCGTTTAATTATTAATATTAAGCGACTTAGAAGCAAAGAAGTATAAATATGCCAAACCACTTTTTAAAAAACAAAAAAATCCAAAGTTAATTTTAAATATATAATCTATATTTTTTTTGTAATTGGCCATTTGTAACTTCTTTTTTCTAAGTCTTCTTCACGCATATACGAGTCTACGAAACATATAACATGATGTATTTCTAAATATTCATAAATATTATATATTCGACATATATATATACACATGATAGAAGTAAAAACATAATGTTAAAGATAAATGTGACTACAGATTTAGGAATTTTCTACGTATATCGCATACGAATAATCTTATCGTGCGAATTGTTTCGAATTTTATGCAATACAAACAACGAAACATATGAAATGTGATTACATATAAGAATTACATGTAAGAAAGGGAATTTCATATACTAAAATTGGATAAATATTAGGTGATAAATTAATTAAAAAGGCAATATATTTTACGCTTTTAATTCAGTCACACGATGCTAGTTTTACGAGCATATTTACATTGAAACATTTCCATGTTTTTATACAGGAATTGTATAGATACGTAATTACATAAATTTTTATATCTCTTTTATACAAATATATATCTTTTAACAATCTATGCTACGCAGTCTAAGATCTATGCATGTAATAGTCTATCGCCGTTGAGAATGCTGCAAAGCCTGCGGCACCGACTATGCCCGCTTTTATACCGGCTGCAAGGAATAGTGAGATTTAAAGCAGATTAAATTAAGTAAGGTTGATTTGAAAAGCATTAACAATTATAATGCATGGAGAAACTAGTTAATTAATACCTCTTAAGCCAATTAGTCCACCTGTTAAACCACCTGCGTATGTGCCGTTCTTCCAATCAGTTTTACCTCTGTACTAAAATTAAGATTATCTTTTTACAATATGCTAAAGAGAATATAGTGAGCGGAGTAAATAAGATTCCTAACGTGCATTAGAGCATTACCGATTCTATCGTGCACTCGATGGCGGAGAATATGCATCCGACAACCGCGAAGTTTTTCGCGTAGCTCAGTGTCGTGGTTTTCATCTCCTTTAGTATCTCTCGCGCGCTCTGTTGCCTTTCGACGCTCGCTACATTGGGATTCACGCTGGAGGAGAACAGTCCGATGGCCGCTCCCAAACCGAATCCTGAAAGACAAACGTTTTAATTAGCACAATGTAACTTTGAATTATAATGTTGCTCTTAACTCACTGCGGTTCAAATTATTTCTCGCAAATGACTGAAGATTAGGCTGCGATCCACTTGGTGCTACAAAAAAAATGTTATTAATTGTCCAATCAAAAAATGCTCCAAAGCATTTGTAACATCAAGTGGACCGCAGCCTAAGTATTTTGTCCCCAATTTCATTTAATCGGCAGATCTAACATGAATTAAAGAAGTTTTATTATTTGGAGGAATTATGAAGATTTAAAAAATATAGCTTGTCAATTATAATCGTGTACAGATTCGAATACTTGAAGAATTATATGATAGACTGTTGCAACGCATTATGTCAAGCCTAAAGCCTTGCGCGCAATGGAGGAATATTAGATATTAGGAATAGGAATTAGAATTTTAGAATCAGTTTCCTCAATGAACATTATAGATAAATAATAAGTTATGTTGTGTTTCGTACAACACATTTATGTCTTATATCTTATTAATATCCATTGTACGTTACGTTCAATATTCATTGAGGAAACTGATTCTAAAATTTTAATTCCTATTCCCAATATCTAATATTCCTCAATTGTGCGCAGGACCTAACTCGACACAGAATTGCAAAGGGTTAAATGTCTATAATTTGTGAGAGGAGCGATGGAGAGGCGTACCGATAACACAACTCATAACGCTCTTGAATACACAGCTTTCCATTACGCTCTCTATCCTCTTCTCCTCGATGGTCTTTATCTGCACTGGTCCCAACATTCTGGGGATTATAATGTTTTCTCTGAAGCGTTGCTGATTCCCAACGAGGAACAAGGCGATCTTGTCGAGGTCGGCGTCGCTCAGAAATACTTTCTTATCGGCAACCGCCGGTGAAATCGTTTTCGTCAGATCAGCGGGATACATTTTTATAATGTTCGCGACAGTTTGGACGAAAATATATCTTGCGTCACGTTGCGACGAGTTGCAAATACCTGCTGGCTGGAAAACTCATCTCACCGCGTTAAATTGGACTCGTAGCGGAATAATCTGAAATGCGGATATACATTAAATGTCGCGTCGCATAAGCCTGGAATAAAGTCACGCGTGTTAAAATTAAATTTCATTAAATCGTCAAGATTGCGTGCAACCGGTTGCAGACAGCGTGTTTACCATGCTTCCTAACCTAAACTCGCCGTCCGCCGAAGAACTCCGAACAGTCCGAACTCCGGATTGAAGATAGTCGCAACGAATATCGATATAAATCGAAGAAAGAAATATCGATGTACTGAAGATATCAATACATCTCTAATCAATACCGTTCTTTAAAGCGTTAACCGAATTTGAAATGCAAATTCGTCGAATTTGCAATTTAACATTTTACACTTTCTTTCAATTCTATTTTTTCAATTGAATAAGATAATAATATATTAATATAATATATATAATTTTAAAATAATATTTTATATCCTCTATATTGTTGATGCAATCAGCATATCTTTCTTTTCCAGCTAATTTTCG
This sequence comes from Aphaenogaster floridana, assembly GCA_003063835.1. Classification (NCBI taxonomy): domain Eukaryota; kingdom Metazoa; phylum Arthropoda; class Insecta; order Hymenoptera; family Formicidae; genus Aphaenogaster; species Aphaenogaster floridana. Next base: position 488,247 of record NJRP01000020.1, on the reverse strand, counting down.
AATTCTGTTATAATAGCAAATATAACAGTTATTAAGTCATTAATTTTATTAAGTTTATTTATTATAACGGCTGAGAAAGACTAAATAAATCAAAACGTCCCGTTTTAGCCTTTGTTGAAATAAAATTGCTCTAAACATACACCTTATTTACTTATATTTTTCCTTAAATAGCAAATATATTTTTACATTAAATATTAATTCGTAATTAGACGTATATTTACGATTTGCACATCAGCTGTATATTTTTATTATCTCAACGCACAAGCACAGAGATTCAAAGAGACGAAATTTGAACACGCTATCCTATTTATAGATTTATTTCTTTCTTTCATGTACATGGTATTTGTATTTAAGACTTAGGTATCTCTAAAAATAGAATTTTTAAGAACGCTTTATTATACGAAATGTAGTTGAATATCCATATTGTGTAATCGCCGAATGAGACGATGCTGTGAAGTTTCTTCACTTTTATTATAACATATAGCATTATAATAGCATATACTGTGCTGTATGTACTTCGATTACACAGCACTTAATTGTATACTAAATAATGAAGCCACGAAATACAATCGGTTTATACAAACAATGCATAAATTTAAATTCTGCCCTCGACAGATATTTACTCTCGCAAGCGATAAAAACATATAAATATCTATACAAAATTATCTATACAAAATTACAGCGTTATTACGAAAGCTGTATATATACTAAATATATACTGTATATATATATATATATATACACATAGGGTTGGAAAGTAACGCGTTACTTGTAACGCCGTTACCGTTTTCGTTACTTTTTTCGGTAACGATCGTTACTTTTTTCTGTCTGTAACGGTAACGTCGTTACATTTTTACAGTAACGGTAACGAATTCAGCCGTTACTTTTATCGTTACTTTAGTTTCCTATTATTTTTTATATCTGTTCAATAGATTGCGCGTTGGTCGCGCGCATTATTCTTGATTGAAATTTTTGACAAAATGACATTTGTGAATTACAATATAAATTCCTGTAAAGATAAGTATACTAAAAAATAAAGATATTAATATAAAGAATTAGAAGAATTATTAGTTAAGTTTAATATAAAAAAGCTTGTTATATAGAAACTAGTTTGGAGTTTAAAGTTTTAATATTGATTATTAAATAATGTAATTTTATAATCTAACATCTTACTTTAGCATTTCAAAAAAGTAACGAAAAAAGTAACGGTAACGGCAACGCGTTACTTTTTAAAATTAGTAACGAGTAACGGTAATGAGTTACTTTTTACAAAAAAATAACGGTAACGGTAACGCGTTACTTTTTTAGAGTAACATTCCCAACCCTGTAATATATATAGTAATTATATATATATATATTATATATATCTTATATATATATCTATAGTAATTATATATATCTGTTATTATACTTTCTGCATAATAATGATTACAGCTGAAAAGAGGAATAGAGCCTGGGGATTATCTACTCTGCGAAATCAGTTGTACTTCCTTTTAATATTGGACTTCTGAAGTTTCTTAGAGCGCTGCTGATTCATACGAGACATTACTGTACACAATCCAGGCAAGAGAAAGAAGAGCAAATAAAGTCTTATGACAGACGGGAAGTGAAGAGCGAAATTGTAACTGTTTGGTAAAGAAAATGTGAACTTTTGAGTTTCCTCGAAGTATGGAATGTTCCGTAGTATTATGATACCCTCGCATATGAAGCCCATCGGGTATAACGGTACCCATATCGTGTATCTCAGCCACGTTAGGGCAGCTATCTCAATGTTCAGCAAATGCATGATGTAGTACGGATATCTGACTAGTTCTACACAGCTCCATATGAGAAACAGGTAGAAAACAACTGGCTTGGTTTGCATACGAGGCTCGGCGTCGATCATCAAAAACAGGACGAACGCTCTACCTCCCGTTTGTAGAAGAGACACCAACACGCTGCTCTTCGTATACCCGAATAGAGGGTGCATTACCTCTAAAAATTGTAAAAGTTGTATGAACTTGAATGCACTGCCAACTGTATCGTACGTTTCTTTCATAAAATCTGAAAAGATATATAAAAGATTACAAGATATTTCTGAAAAACGAGATTATTCACTGTTATAAATTTCAATGTACAAAGAGTTAAAAGAGAGCTTCAATAAAATTTCTAGAGTTCATTCCTCATACAAAAGAAAGAAATACTTTAAAAGTAATGTATGTAAGTATGAATATACCTGGTCCGTCGCGCGAATATCGTATAGCTATTACAGCAAACACATAAAGGAAACCGACATATTGACAGAGATTATATATGACTAGATACACATTCGCGAAATCCTCTGAAAGAACAAGATATTATACATATTAATCTTGTAACATTATTATAACATTGATTTGTGACATATACCTTTCCTATAACCAAATTCTTCTTTGTGCAATTTATCGTACATGTTAGGATAATCGTTAAGAATGTCACGCTTCTCGTCCTCATTGTCTTCATCCATGTCTTCGCTTTTCCACTTGTCGAAATCAATCTTAAGCCACGAGGGCTTCTGCGGCTGACATGTTAATCTCGGCCACCAACCATTACACTTCTTTCTCAAGACAAAGTCCACCTCACGGTCGATTACTTTGTAATTACTCTCCTACAATAAACGTTGCATACAGGTTTCCTTAAAGCGTCGTCTACAATATGTGGAGTAAGCGTGGAGTAAGAAGTAAGAGTAATGCGTGGTCTACAATAGAAGTAAGCGTAAGAGTAAGAGTAGGATTAGGAAATAAAATAAATTTTATTCGCTCATGCCCTTACTCCAGCGCCTATGATTGGCTCCCTCTTATGCGTGGTCTACAATAGAAGTAAGCGTAAAAGTAAGAGTAGGATTAGGAAATAAAATAAATTCAATTCGCTCATGCCCTTACTCCAGCGCCTATGATTGGCTCCCTCTTACTCTTACTTCTTACTCCACGCTTACTCCACGTATTGTAGACGACGCTTTACTCTTACTTCTTACTCCACGCTTACTCCACGTATTGTAGACGACGCTTAAGAGGGAGCCGATCATAGGCGCTGAAGTAAGAGCATGAGCGAATTAAATTTATTTTATTTCCTAATCCTACTCTTACTCTTACGCTTACTTCTATTGTAGACCATGCATTATGCGTGGTTGCGAGTAGGAAATAAAATAAATTTAATTCGCTCATGCCCTTACTCCAGCGCCTATGATTGGCTCCCTCTTACTCTTACTTCTTACTCCACGCTTACTCTACATATTGTAGACAGGGCTTAAGGCTAGGTCTACAATAGGTGTAGTAAGCTTTAAGCCCTAAGAAATTGACTAATCACAGTTGATTATTCTTCTCAAATTCTACCGTGATTGGTCAATTTCTTAGGGCTTAAAGCTTCCTACACTCTATTGTAGACCCAGCCTTAGTATAATTCGCATCGACATGTACAAAAAGTTATTTATGAACTCGTTACATCTGAATCAATAGACGAATGAAGATTTAAATCAAAGCTGTAATTGTTCAGTCCTCTAGCTCCCTGCCCATAGGCTGTAACTTGCAATGTAGTTTCTTTCAAATTAACATTGAGATCCTGCAACATACGTACACGATTACAATTTCTATTGATATCCTGACTGAAACTTCACACTTACAAGCTTAGAAAATCTTGTATTTTCTCACATGTCAAGTGCATGACGTACCTTTACATCGGTCAGGTCTACTTTCAGCGTGATTTGGCTCTCCGTTTGGGCCCAGTATACAAACGGCGTGAGCGTGTTGGACATTTTATCATAGCAACCTGACAACAACAGAGATCTCTTATCGCTGCACGTTATTGTCGCTTCTCTCTTTGCGGATCCTAAAAATTCAGCAAGACGCCGTGTTTTATTTTAATCTTAATTTTCTACTTGTCACTCCACTCGATTAACTTGAAAAACTCCTTACTCACGCTTGTACGATAATCATTACATCGTTTTACATTATTAGATAACACGACACGAGTCGGCGGGGCGAGAGGATAAGAGGGCAGCCTGGGCAGCTCACAGCTGGAGTGTCAAACCGTTAAGGCCCGTTCACGCGGGTCGCGTTCGATCGATTTTTAAGGTCCATTCACACCTGTCCAGAGATCTGGGGCTCGATTCTTGAAGTCATTCGCAAGAGAAACGTATGCGCAAATTCTGCTCTTACAGAAAATCTACAAGTTGATTGGCTAAAAATCATGCAATAGCCAATCAACTTGCAACTTTTCTGTAAGAGCTGAATTTGCGCATACGTTTCTCTTGAGAATGACTTCAAGGGTGCGTTCAGATTTCTCACCCGAGTGCCCTCAGGTATCGTTTTATCCTTGTTTAACATTCAGTAAACAACAAGAATAAAATAATACCTGGGGACACCCGGGTGGGGAATCTGAACGCAGCCCAAGAATCGAACCCCTGCTCTTCGTCGCCGCGCAGTGCTGCACTTTCTACACTTTAAAACTGAAACAGACACAATTGGTCTGTTCTTTTCAGCTGCACTTCTGAACTAGTGCAATAAGTTAGAATGAGACAAATATATTTTCTTTCATTCTAACTTATTGCACTAGTTCAGAAGTGCAGCTGAAAAGAACAGACCAAATGGAACGTCGGGGAGAAGAGGAGGGAGGATGAAAAGTGCAGAAAGTGCAACCGCGAGGAACGCGCCGCTCTAACCTAAAACGTGCCACGCGACGCCGTGTTGTTTACCGAGGAGGGTAGTCTCGCGGTCGAGAGGTTTCGCGTCAGGAAGCCGTTTTGCTTGTGCGAGCGGTGTCTCACTGGCGATGCGAGTTCTCGAAAATGGCTAACGCCGAGGTGCTGCAGCTGGACGTGTGGAAGGGCGACTGGGGTTTGCCGTCGGTCGACATAGAATGCCTGCAGGTTCTGGTGCGTTGAGCCGACAGTTACAGGTTATGACATGCGGACGCTGGCCGACGGCGGTCCTGCTTTTCCTCGTAACGTAGAACTCGCCGAAAGCGGCATGTGGAACGTGCGAGAGGTGTCAAGTATCTTTCCCGCCGCGTGGATTCTTCGGCCGACTTAAAAACAATCTTGGCCTAGAAGGAAAGGAGCGGGTGTGGCTCCCGGGCGATTAACTTAACTTGAAAATAAGGGTTTCATGATGGATTATACGTTGGAAGGGAAAGTGGACGATGGAGGGATGTTCCATGGATAATTTCGAGCGAATCTTAATGGAATTTTCATTCAAAATTTAATTGCGAAGACGTATGATACTATGGTTGGCCGAAGAAGCCATCGAAAGGATACTTGGAAATATATTCGAGAAGCATACAACGTGTCTAGAGGTATCGGGATGCTTAAACTGTCGACTGGATGCGACACCGGTGAAATGAAAGCGAGAGAAAGATAAAACGTGTGCCTCACTGCTCCGTTAATATTTGAATTGATTCGTTGAAGGCTGTGTTAGTCATTACGTTTCAATTTCAGTCATCCAAACCATAACGATGATTTATATCAGAAAATATGATTATATATATATATATATATATAAAAGAGTGTTTCAGAACCTCTGCAACAAACTCTAAGGAACGATAGGTCTCGTAGAAAGGATCATTTTTTGTCAAGTAACCCATGTTCTCTGACGCGTCGTTTAGGTGCTACGCGACCACGAAGGTCTTAGGTAACATTTATTACAATTATGAAAGAAATTCATCTGTGTAGGTATATTGGTTCTGTTGATGTTCTTTGAATCTCTTTATGTTTATATTTACATTGTTACATTGTTACATTAATCAAGCCATGATCCCTTTTCCTCGCTCCTATCCTACGTCTGTGTATGTATTCGATTCCTGGGCAATCGTTTACAATTATCAATCAAGGATAGACGTCTTTGATTTGACTGAACTCTCTGACATGATAATGTGTTACAGGGAGGCTAGGAGAAATGGAAGAGAAACCTACGTAGATGAATTCCTTTCATAATTGTAATAAATGTTACCTAAACCTAAACCTTCGCGGTCGCATAGCACCTAAACGACGCGTCAGAGAACATGGGTTACTTGACAAAAAATGATCCTTTCTGCGAGACCTATCGTTCCTCAGAGTTTGATGCAGAGGTTCTGAAACACCCTGTGTATATACTTTGTTATGAGAAACTTAATGTCATTTATCTAATAATAATGTAACATCTTAATGTAACAGGTTGTGACAGCGCTCGTTTGCTAATACAGTATCATGTTATTTGTAGGCATATGCCAAATTTAGTGGGATACCTTTAAAAGTAAATCTAGCAAGCAATCCGTTTAGAACACCAAACGGTCGATTACCTTTGCTTAGGGCTGGTCTATGTACTTTGGATACGGTTAAAGACATATTGCCCTTTTTTAGAGCGAAACATTATATTTCTGACTATACATTAAGCGATAAGCAGTTCGCAGACGTCATGGCTTATGATGCTCTGCTTAAGGAAAAGTTGTATCCAGCCTTCCAATTTATATGGTATGAGATATACAGAAAGCGTACCAGAATAAGATGCAACTCAGTGCTTATGAAATCTCAACGATATTAGAATTATGTTAAATTATGTTATTTTTAACAGACAGACTTTGGAAAATTTGCCTGTAATTAAATCGATTGAAAAAGAATTTATTTATCATTATTGTTACTAAGAATTTTTGTAAAGATTGATGTACGTGTTATCTTTAAAGTTTAAAATGCTAGTGAGTCAATAGAAAATTACAACATTGTCTACAAAATTTCTACATTGTTTGAGTGTTATTAACAAAGCTTTATTAACAAAGACCAGAATTTTTAGCAATTTCAGATATCGTCTAAAAAAACGTGTAGTTTTCTTAAAGACATATGCAAGGCAAAGTTCGAAAATTTCAAATAACTATTAATAAATTTACTTCTAAATTTATTTAATTTAATAATCAGATAAATGAATGATTTGTCTTAAGTAGCAATATTAAAATATCTTTATCTAAGTATGGGATGCACATTATTCTGGTCACACTGTATACATGTTTGTCCAGTCTTCTTTTGCAGAAATAATATTAATAGTTTCACATTAGCAGATGCATTTTAGTGTAATTAGAACCTTGTGCAACATTATTGCTTTTGTAATTTCAGCAAATATAGCATAGAGTGTATCATTATTATAATTATTTTTAGGTGGATAGATAAGAAAAACCTGGACGAGTTAGTTAGACCGTGGTACTGCAAAGCACTGCCTTTTCCGTTTAATTTCTATTATCCAGGAAAATTTGAACGGCAAGCGCACACCTTGATGCAAAGTTTATATCCTATGGAAGATAATATAAATGTTATTGAAAATGAGGTATGTGTAACACGCAGAATAATTTAGAGCATATCAAATGCGTAGAAAGATCTCTATATAATGAGAGAAAATGTTATATTTAAATGCAAAATACTTATTTTGATTAACTTTAAGAATTTATGTAACAGGTATATTCGGATGCACAAAAATGTTTAACTTCATTATCTACAAGGCTTGGAGATAAAGATTTCTTTTGTGGGCAACAGCCCAGCACAATAGACGCCGTTATATATTCATATCTGGCACCGTTGCTCAAGGCTCCATTACCAAATCCAATCTTACAAAATCATCTGAAAGCCTGTACAAATCTAGTGAAGTATGTGTCGCGTATATCACAGAGGTACTTTGAGAATGAATATCAGACTTATGAGAAGCATAAAGCCGAGAAGAGTGCTGACAAATTAAGAAGAGATTCTGAATGTGAATTTCCCAACAAGAGAAGAAATCAAATCCTTGCTGGGTTTGTCGCTACATTGGCAATGGTAGGATATGCGTTATCTGTCGGCATTGTAGAGGTAAGTTTCGTTTATATACAGAAAAAATGTGATAGAATACATACTATAGATGTACGAAGAATTCTTGCGACAGACAAAATTTATGTTGGATATTAATTGGTTTTCCTATCTTCTTATCTTTGTTTTGAGAACGCTCTTAATACCAATTATCTTTATTACAATTAATATTCACATTATGCAAGCCAAAAATCCATATTTATTTATCTTTATAAATACTATATTTAAAAAAAGATTTTTGCATGACAAAATTTTTTTTTATATAATATAAAAATTTCTATGTTTATTTTTCTATCTTTTTATTTGGATTGGATCAATGTTTTGTATAACAAAATATAATATTTATAATCAATTTAGCAAAATATGTTTATAATAGACAAAGCATAAAGTCTTTTATCACAAAAAGATACTGTTTATGTAAATACATTTTCTTAAAGACAAAACAAATGTTGAGATTAAAGCTACAAGTAGCTTTATTTGTAGGTGTTAATATATTTGTTAAGAAGCAGAAAATTTATTAAAATTTCTAAGAAGAAAAGGAAACGTGAGTATTAGTTGCATACATCGATAATATATTTTTACATGGAAATTAACCAATTAATATCAATTTTTATACATAATACATTTTTGCTTCTTACCGCATACACCTTAAAAGATTACGATAAGCTGATGTATTCACAATTAAAGTAGTTAAATAGCTTGTTTTTTTTATCCTGCGTGTTTAAAACTGCGTATAGAAAAATTCCTCTGTAAATAACAATAAATTTAAATACTACTTTAACATTAGATGCAGAATTAAATTTGTCAAGATATGATATAATTTTTTATGAAACAATATAAACCATTTAGGATGGAATCATTCCTTAATAAATGTTCAGAAATCAATAGATCAACAATTGTTTAAAATAATAAATAATTAGGAATACGAAACTTCAGAAATGGAAACAATTAATTTTCCATTTAATTTTAAAAATGAGTTTATTAATAGATTTTTAAATTTGGGATTTTATTATAAAAATGATGAATGTAAAAATTCAAATCAGAGGATTTAACAGCCAATACATTATATATCATTTCTGTTTCATCGTTATTGCAATATTAAGAAAAATAATGCATGTTTATTAAAGGTACCAGTAAGGGATGACGAAATCTCAGACGTGCCGGTGGAATACATACTGAATGATGAGGATGACGAATAACAGTTAGCAAAAAGAAAATTATGTTTTCACGACAAAGATAGGGAATATAAAATTATTAAATGCAGAAGAATATCATGTTTCATGCAATATTTTGCAGTGATTTATGTTCGAAAGTCTGGGTGTGAAATAGTCTTATATTCGTGACACAGGGAAAAAGAGGGAGATATTACATAAATGTATAAATAGCAAAGTATATAACAAAGTAAATAAATATTTTGGAATATATATGATATCAACATTAATTTTTTCCGATTTTATATCGCATTAAGATGCCGCTAGTAGCATGGTGCACTTCTTCCGCAAAACTTTTAAAATTGTGGATGGTGGTACCGCCTAGAATAATTTTTATTCCTGGATTTTGCTTATTTAAATTATAAACAGCCAAACTTTCTTCATAAGTTGCACCTCCAATCATAAATATTATTATGTCTTGAGGTCTATAAAAATGAGACGATCATGTATTATATATAATTTATATCTAACACATATATGTGTGTGGTTTGTTATTTAATATATAAATAATTTACCTGCGTGACATTATCATATTACCGAGATATGGAAATGTCTGCGTACTTAATCTTCCTTTTATCAAGTCCTCTAACGTTTCATTTATCAAAGGACAATGTTGCGTATATATATTATCTACTCCACTTAATCCTTTGAATAACTTTTTAGTTATTTTGGCAACTGCTTCTCGATCAAATAAATTACTCTGCCTTGCATTAACACCGCTATATTCTAGTATATTATATACAAGCTGAAAATATGAAGTTCATATATTATATACATTAGGTATGTATATTATACATATATTTTCATAAAAAAAACATTAATTACGTAAATACCTTAATATATTTGTCCGAAACATTTCTCCTCTTAAGTAATTCTACTAAACCATTTATATCATTGCTCGCGTGTTTTTCATAATGTAACGCATAAAGCATGACAAGCCGAACGGTATCCACATCTCGTACCTTTTGATTGCTGATAAGTGCTTTTATCTTCTGTAGCTATAAATAGAAGATAAAAGATCTTAAAAATAGATTATATATAAATATACAATCTCTTTTTAATCGTTTTGTGGAGATATTAAGAAATTACCTGCGAGGAATGATCGGTTTGGCAACTCAATTCTTGTTCCAATTCTGATACCTCTAACAAATTGTGCTTTTCCACAAGAGATGAAAGCTCTCCGACTACCGTAACATGCTTCGATACAGTACCAGAAAGTTTCTTAAAAAGTGGATACGTCTCTACGAAGTGTTTCATGTCGGCTATACTTTCAACCTTTTGGTGCTTCTTCGCTTTCTTTTGAAACTCTTCCATCAATTCTTTTATCGTTTGTCCTATTTCCCCAAAGTTTAGATACAAGTTCTGCTCAAGAATATATTCTTTTAACAAAATAATTATGCATAAAATCTTGCTTAAAAATATTTTTATTAACTTATATCTACTTCTGCTAATGGTTTTAAATATGAATGCATATACAATTAGATTAGATGAAGAATTTTCTTACATTTGCATAAAAATCGTCATGTTCTGCACTTAGAACAACTTCTTTCAGCTCTTTCGAAATGCCTTTTACATGAGACAAGTTAACTCGATTGTTATTGATCGTTAGTAGTTCGTGTACCATTGCTTGATACGTCCATTGATTTAGCAAAGGCGTGACAGGATCGTCTCTCCTATCGACTATCAGAAGGAGAGGATTAGATTCCTGCCTGAATTCAAAAGAATTCGATTCTTTACTGAGCACTTCCCTAATCTTCTCTGCCAATCTCTTTGCCATGTCTGAACTGTTTTGATATCTAATATATGGGCATTTCTTTAGCGATAATAAAACGGAAGTTATTCCTTGAACTGTTCTATGTAAATGCACCGGATCCCAAGTCAGTCCTTAAGTCGCAACACATAAATGCCACCAATAAATGAAAATTAATCTTCTTTTATAAATTTATACGAGTTTAGGAAAGATTAAGCTACCTTCGGAGCAGGCATTTATTCCAAGCGAAAATAAATGCGGATTAATAGCTAGATAATCCGCGTAGTATTCGTGCACCTCCCTCACTACCTCTCGCTCGTCGCTTTCTGCCAAAAGTTTTATATCCGCTTTGGCGATAATGTTACTGAAATCTAGCACAGGTAAGTATTATTGGCGATCATTCTTATTCTCAGTTTCTACGATACCTTTCTCAACGCCTGATTACTAGAGCATAATTTTTATAGGAACATGTCGTTACTTACAAATATAATACACTCCATATTTGGGGTATCTGAGCTCCTTGCAAAGCAAATCGATATTCTCTTTGGTTGGCCTTACAAACACTATACACGTCAAATGTTTCAGGGTGTCGTTATGCACAGCGGTGTCTATCCGTTCGAACAGGTACACCTCTTTCATCAGTATCTCGGACTGACTGTAGAGCAGGCTGACTATACTTGTCTAAAATTAAAAAAAAAGAATGACGATATCAGCTTCATTCATACTTGTCAGTTCTGTTCTTTGCAGCTGCACTGTTATATTTTTGGCGTTCAAATATGAAATAGATATATGAAATAGATTAGAGGTTGAAGAGAGGGAGGAAGAGGAGAGACGGAAGGTACAACGAAAGGTTCAGCTGCAGAAAAATAAACGTCACAGTGCTCACCGTTTGTTTATCCATCAGCAGTACTTTCATACCAGGACCGCTGTCTTCTGTCATCCGCGTTACATAAAACTTCAAAGCGGTGACGACGTTCATCCTGACGTTGGATTGGCGCCTCGTTCCGTGCAATTATTGTATTACACACGCATATATTCGCATATATACGCTAAATTCATATTTTAATAAACTGGACGCGATTATCCAGAGATGCGTATCTCTGCACATGTATACCCCACACAAGAATACTCCGAAGTACCATGACGCATACTGATAAATTTTGACAACGACGGGACAGTGGACACAGAATTCTCGAGTGGTTACAGAACGACGTTCGCAACGGCGCAAATGATCTCGATTCCTGATTGGTCCATGTCCGCATTTGTTGCGTGACGTCATACCGATATGGCTTCGATCAATCAAACTCCGATTAATTTAATCAGCGATTAACTTATCAAGTAAATTTATTAATATTTTATAGGAAACAATTATAATTTTATAGGAAACATTTATAATTTTAATCATATAATTTGTTCGGTATTACCGACCATTCTCTTTTATTATTAATTTTTTATTATCTAACGGGAGAAAAATAATTAGATCGGGACGACGCATTAAGCGATGTCTACACAATGAGATCTTTGGTCTGTTCTTTTCAGCTGCACTTCTGAACTAGTGCAATAAGTTAGAATGAGACAAATATATTTTCTTTCATTCTAACTTATTGCACTAGTTCAGAAGTGCAGCTGAAAAGAACAGACCAAAGATCTCATTGTGTAGACATCGCTTAATGCGTCGTCCCGATCTAATTATTTTTCTCCCGTTAGATAATAAAAAATTAATAATAAAAGAGAATGGTCGGTAATACCGAACAAATTATATGATTAAAATTATAAATGTTTCCTATAAAATTATAATTGTTTCCTATAAAATATTAATAAATTTACTTGATAAGTTAATCGCTGATTAAATTAATCGGAGTTTGATTGATCGAAGCCATATCGGTATGACGTCACGCAACAAATGCGGACATGGACCAATCAGGAATCGAGATCATTTGCGCCGTTGCGAACGTCGTTCTGTAACCACTCGAGAATTCTGTGTCCACTGTCC
>NJRP01000020.1:451304-467220 GCA_003063835.1 Aphaenogaster floridana | reverse complement strand
CCCATGGGGCTTGTATTGTGCCCCATGGGGCTAACCAATCAGAATGATTCCGAGATTCCGTTTTCCGAATTTCTGACTGTCATGGGACAGCTCCCTGAGAAATTTTTCAAATGTGCCGATTGGCTACGGGATAGGGAATTTCTGAAGACTCCAAAACCTTCCTTCCCCCCCTGCCAGCCGACAGCCAATCGGTACGCCCGGAAAACTCTTATATATTACGGACGACGAACGAAATCTCAGTTTTCGTCCGCTTCGCGCGTACATACGTCATTGCGGCCGTGGCGCGCCTGCGCGGAGGAGACCGGTCGCCCGTCGTAGTATTGCGCGAGTTTACGGAGAGTCCGACGGTGTTCATGGGACTGTGGCTGTGCGAGGCGGACCGCCGTGTTTAGCATTGTCATTTTCGCGACTGCCGACCGGACGCGAGGCTCCCCTACCTTCCGTCCCCCTTTTCTCCCCCTCTCCCTCGACGATGCACCGGTGCGGCTTTTGAAGCAACACGGGCAGGATACCGTCCTCGGTGGATCGTCGGTGTTCTTCCCCTCCCGGTCGGCCGAGCGCGTCCACGCCGATCGTGCGTGTCGCGCCACGATGGCCCTCAGCCAGACCAGCGTGGTGAGTAGAAACGAGCGAGCGCGAACGGGCCTGTAAACGCCCGCGGAAAATACTTGCTACTGATAGGAACCCGGGCGTTTACGTGTTCCGGACGACCTCCTCGAGAGGATGAATGCTCGTCTTCGGTTCTCTCGACGAACGCCGCGCTCGGTGCGCCGACCGCGACGTGAGCGTCGAGGAAATTGCACCTTGGCTGAAAGATTGTAATAAATGAACTGCGAGGCATGTTGGTTGCTGTTTTAAGTAGCGGAGGGACTCGCATCGCCGTCTCGCACCTCGACATTTGATATCTAAATACTAAACCGACCTTGCGTTCCACTGTGATATCTCTGAGCAAACGATCAGATGTTTACATACCTGACTGGTTCAGTCGAACGCTGGAATATTTTCCCTATATGTATAATTCTCGGTGTCTGTAACTTGATAGGAACGCTAGGGTAAGGTGATTAAGGCCAGTATGAATCGGGTTTCTTCCGTATACCCAATACCTTTCCAAGTTTATGTTTGTTCGTTGCCGAAGAGGGAAGTCAAAGATATTGGTTTGAGCATGAAAGATTGGATATAGGAAAAATATAATTCGCACAAACGTCTGTGTTTATAGATTTGTAGTGGCTTTAATTTAACTTCTTATAGGAACGCATTTGTATACGCTTATATAACATTTCTTGGTCAGAATGACTGCTAAGGTACCATATAAAGATTTACGTGCAAATATATGCTATACATTTCATGTGTGCGTATGTATTTTTAACATTTTCGCAATATCAAAAAACTGAATTCTATATAAATTTTACAGCTGAAATTATACAACACTGTGATAGAAGATGTAATAGCAGGAGTGCGAGAGTCGTTTATAGACGAAGGCGTAGATGAGCAGGTTCTGCAAGAGCTTAAGCAAATATGGGAAGCAAAACTGATGGCCAGCAAGGCCGTGGACTTAAATCCAGATCCACCAGAGCCACAAGTTCCTCAAATCAACACGCACAAAGCTGTGTCTGTCAATAAAGGTATGTGTTGATAGAGATCGAACATAATCATTAGGGATTTTTCAGCAAAATGTTATGTATACAAAGTGGTTCACTGCTATTGGACGTTTTGTATAGAATATTCAATAATGGTGATGCATTTTGTATATATAGATCATTGTTATTAACAGCTAATGTAGGAAATCATTTTGTACAACCATCTGCTGGAAACACAGTGCCGCAAACGCAACCTCAACAACAATCGCAACAGCAGCAGCAGCAAGCGCCGGCACAACCACAGCAACCATCGCAACCTCACCAACATACGCATCCTTCCACGGGAACAACGTTGCAGCAACAGCAGCAGCAGCATTCGACGACGCCAGTGCAACAAGTAGTGACCGCTTCGGCTGTGCTCGAGCGACAAGTGCCCATACAGATCACCTTACCTCCACAAGCTGGCGTTCCGGATGGACCGCAGCGGATTTTAAGCATACAAGTTCCTGCATCTGCTCTTCAAGGTGAGAATCTTTTTATGTTTTATTAAGAACAACTTGTGTAACATATTGAACATCCTATATAAATTAAATATTCTTTTAGTTTGTTATATATAATTTTTATAATACAAATTCATTAACATTTATATTATAAAAATATAAATATATTTATATTTATTATAATACAAACATATAGATATATTCATATTATAAAAATATAGATTTATATAAAGGTATTTTTTATAAGATAAATTCATAATACTATATTACAATTATTTTGTATACACGCACATATTCTTTTTAGAGCATGTTAATTAAAATACATAGTGTATTTTTTGCTATTGTAATTTAAAACTATTGTGTAAAGAACTTGAAAGAATTTTTAAAAACATCATTTATCAACTATTTATATAAATATATATTATATAAATAAAAAAATTGTGTTTTTCTTTTCAGCAAACCAACTGCATACGATTTTAACAGGTCCAGTAATTTCCGCCGCTATGGGTCTTCCAGCAAATTTAGCTTCGACTCTGTTACAACAGCATGTAAATTCTACACTGCAAGGACAAGCAACGTTAACTCCATTGCAAGTGAATCAGCCCCTTCAAGTGGTCACACAAAGTACAAATAGCGTTGTCACCCAGAGGCCGCCTCAAAATCAGGTAGAATGGAATATTTGGTCTAGACGAGATGAGATAATACAGAAGATAAGATAATGGATAATAGATAAATACATGTACACATACATGTACATATATTACAAGTAATATAACGTACATTGTTCGCTTTTTCCAGCAGCAAAATAATATAAATCAGTTAGATGGAGGAGTAGGTGACTCTACTGATGATGATGATGAAGAGGAAGAAGAGGATAATGATGATGATGACGAGGATCTTGATGAAAAAGAGGAGGAAGAAAATGATGAAGCGGCGGCTCGTGAAGAGGTTAGTCTTTGTAAATAAATTTCAAGTAACTTGAGAGGCTGTATTACAAGAGAATTGTTTGTACTAGGAACCCCTTAATTCCGAAGATGATGTTACGGACGATGATCCCACTGATCTCTTCGATACTGATAATGTAGTCGTCTGTCAGTATGATAAGGTATGAAAGTGACTTATATTTAATTTTATGATTAAATTATTTAAACGCAAAGACACATGCGATAACGTTTTGTTTTCAGATCACAAGGAGTCGGAATAAGTGGAAGTTTTATCTGAAGGACGGTATAATGAATCTAAGTGGGAAAGACTATGTGTTCCAAAAGGCAAACGGAGACGCTGAATGGTAACTCTAGGTGCGATGTGAATATCGTGTTGCCCACAGTAAACTCGACTCAGGGACACTGCGTGTAAAGGCAACTTGATAATGTGTTCACGTGAAACCGCGTTAATACGAGAGATACCGACAATCTCTACGATGATTCTTCTACTGATTGTGCGAAGTTGCTACAATGGAAACAGCAGTACAGGGGAACAATGGCGAATGTTATCACATTATCATAAATATCATATTGTACATCTCTTGTGTTACATCCTTAGCCCTCTGAGCGACAGAGTCCTCGAGATGTTCAGACACGCCGATTCCACTTGTCGAAACTAGATAAGTCGCAGGTATCAGAAGTGTTGTTTTATTCTTTTAATTCTTTATGTTCTGTTAAGAATATAATTATCAATCTTGAATATTCTTAATTATTTTGTTAATCTTAAGAAAATTCAAGACCGAAAGTCAAGTGGGGCATAGAGGGCTAATATATATGGTTTTCGTGTAGTGCAAATTATGAATATACAGTGTAAAAATCATACAAGAGTCTCCTATTGTTAATCATACGCTATTGGAAACTTGCTTGTGGATGCCGAGATTTCTTCTACTAATCTTGACAAATTAGTTAGCTTTTTCTAGCAAATGAGTGAACTTTATTGGAGCGGAAGTGCGTTATGTATATATATTGACTGAATAATATATATGCATATTGACGAAAGCACCATATCGATTAGTGGATCTGGAACCACTGACATCAATGGACAATGAATGCAAAAATTGTACTAGATACATACATAATATATATTATATACATATATATATTTTGAAATCCTCGATTATGAACTTTTTCACGTGAAAGGAAGTTAAGAAAAAACTTCCATTCTCTCTTTGTGATTTGAAAACAGAACGATATCGTATGTGTGTTTGAGTTGAAAAGTTTTAAGGGATTACAAAACTACGATTCATGTGTGATTTGGAATAATAAATGTGTCTTATACTGTTGCCAACATTGCTAAGTTCATTTATCAAGAGGAATGAAAGGATAATTCACAGCATTTAGGATCTATCGGCGTGTTTCACTCAGGAAGCGAAAATCAGTGTCGTGAGCGTGTTTATAAAAATCTATTCTTAAATTATAATTTATGAGTGAAGATTTAATTAGTTTAAAATGAAGTATTGGTAGTTTAATTGGAGAATGATAAACAAACTTCTACGAAACTCACAATGTGATTACGAGTATGCCAAAATATGTGCAATTTCTGTATTGTATGATATCACTTTGTTAAGAATATTCCAAAAACGTTGGCATATTTTTAAATCTCGCTAGTTTATTTTAAACAATTGGCTAAATCTTTCATTTTTCTGAGGTTACCAAAAAGGAATATATATTTTATGAACATTTTGGTGAAAATCGTATATCTTGTAGAATATGATTATATACAGGTGCTGTCCGCAAAATATTACGGTATCTGCGTTATATTGTTCGTCGTATGCCTTATATATTCCAAGTTTAATTTATAAATTAAACTTCTTGGAATTTGCAAAATAAATGTTTCACAAGAAAACTATTCTTTACAGATGTGTGTGTATGCATGTATGCATGTAGCTTAGAAACTTTTGGACAACCGCAATCTCCTTAATGACAAGTATTCAATAGTCCGTATTTATATCCTTTATTTTGTCTCGTATTTAGTGCTATCCAGTGATCGTCCAAATCGATATATGCGTATCTAAATTTCATCTGACTGTTTCTAATTAACTGGATTTTGTTTGTTACGATTTTTTTTCTGCTTCTCAGAAGTATATTGACAGGCAGCTTAATGGTAAAACATGTTTTATTTCATTAAATTCCTTCATGTAGTAATTCAATGTTTTCCCAATAAACCACTAATACGAGTCACAATTCTCATTAGACTCTTCAAACATAAAATATCAACATTTTTATACATTGTCTAACATATAATAAAACTTTATAAATTTTATTCGAAATGCCATAAAGAGGAACATTTTCGACGTTGAAGAATACATCAGGACTGTTGAATCTCACAAATTCAATACTTTGAATTCCAATTTGCGAAGAAAAACGTGCCTATGAAAACATCATATGTACACAATTTTAAATTACCTCCATTATAAAATACTAAATGAGGCTAGTAGGAAAAGTAGTTACAATTAAAATATTACAAAATGTACAAAACTCTAATTGCATATATTAAAAATAATATCATAGTTTTTTCCGAACAACCGCGTCTATACTTCAGCATATTTCGATCGAGTTTTTTAATTTGATAACAGAAGAGGCTTGCAGACTAATTAAAGCAGTTTAATTTTTTATCATATTCAAAGTCAATGTCAACTAAAAATTGCATATACGTTTAAATATACTATTTGTAAATAGAATTATATATTGGATTCGCAAAAGCTCTATAATCAATGATTTTCGATGTCAAATATCTCTTATGGAGATTCTGTAATTTTGAGTCATCTTATATCATTTTGAAATTTATGGGCGTAACATTGCAGTTTATTTTTATGCCGTCCGTATTTCCAAGTACAAACGCGATTGTATTGCCCTGTGCTTCATTTTACATATGAGATTGTGACATTATCATATTATAAATATTCACTTGTAAAGAGAGCTTGTGACATGCAACTTATCGATTCCTCTCTTTTTGTGAACACATAAGCAGTTATAAGCCAAACAATCATATGAATGAAAAACTATTAAGTTTTGTTCAAATGTTCGTCGACCATGAGCATTATTGCAATTAAATACACGTGCGAGATCGAAATATTTCATATTTGCAGAAATTGTACGAAATAAAAAATTTACGCACTGACAAAATATTCATGTTTGCCTTTTTGTTCTCTTTTTTGATAGGATATCCAATCAAAGCTTTAAAATTCTTAAATATGCATACATGTTACGAACTCCCCTTTATTTGAATAATTTAAAATATAGAAAGATAATATATTACTGTAAATTGAAGATAGCGAATAACCTGCGGTCCTTATTCTACAATAATCGGTGAGCTTTTCCTCAATAGAGATAAATCATGGAAAGTCTTAGTAAATCGATTTCTATGACGTAATTTAATCATATATTGAAAAAGGCTCACCGCGTTTTATTTGATACCCATTAAATATACGGCGCGTTTTGTAATATTACTTTATATCAGTCGTTTTCCTATAACGATATAATAGGCCATATATTTAAGGTGGACAATATCACTTCGTGACTATCTGAACGAGTAGATTTAGATCGAGGTCTCCTCCCAATGCATTTACGACTAAAGTAAATCGTCTTTAATATTATTTTCAGAGAAGTCAGTACTTGGTTGGCTAGTGCTAGGTTCTACCGTATTCATCTGCTCGTCAGAAACGGTTGCATTTTCCATGGAAGTTGGAATTACCGTAGATGCGATGACACTTCCGTTGCCTTCTGATTCCGATTTTCTCTTTAATTGTCCCACTATAGTTACATAGTTGGCAGGTACCAAACCAACGTTCTTATTGTCGGCGGCTATCCACCAACCTGGTATGCTCTTAGATTGCAGGGAACGTGGCGCCAACCATATTTTCTGACCGGCTCTCAGGCTCAATTCCTCGTTAGAAACCGCCATGAAATCGTACATCGCTGTTGCCACGCATACAGGATCCTCGCATTTCACCCATTCTTTCGGATCGTTGACTGTAAATTTAACCGATGTATAAATGTTCATGTATTTATAAAAAAAAGGATGTCAAAGTATCTCAAAGCATATCTTAAAGACAGAAATTAGTTTATACAAAAAAGTTTATACAAAATATTATATAGATATCTTTTGTAAAATTTTGATAAAAATTATTTAATGTTTTCCCAAGCACAGGAATTTAATGGCAAGAGACGTAGATTTTTTTTCGTTCGTTATTTGTAAAAATGTATTTATGTATTCATTTAGATCATGTATTTTTTAAAGATGCAGAAATATAATAACCTTTTATTTGACTCTGTCTTATATTACTCGTTATCTTGTGAATGAGATATGGAATAGCGACAAACACGCCGAGGAGCAGAACATTCATCCATGGAGAAACCCGTTCATTCGCCGCCGTCGTCGTTCGTTCTCCATTTGCTAGTTGTGATACTGATTGCTGCCACAAGTCTTCGGCAACAGCAGTCTGCGTTTGAAGACCTAACAATAAAGCAAATTATTAAACGATGATTGTAAATTATGTAAATCGAGATAAAAGTTTCAGTTATATAATAAGCTTACCAAGTGTAAATAGAATTCTTCTGTAGACCCATTTCATGACGCGGATCAAAGCAAACGTGCTCAACAATTGGCCGATTGTGGAACGCAGTCTACCGATATTATCCGCCACGCTTAAAATCGCTCTGAAGGAATTTGTCAATGCGAAATATGTTGATTCCAGTAACATCGTGATAGACGAAAATGTATGTAATACGGTTTCCACTACACGGAAAGTTGATCTCGTACTTTCCTCTGCATACTGTTGAAACCTGTATCATGGCAAGCAAGCTCTTTTAGCCGAAGAATCTTAGTAACTGAAGGTACTTTTTCAAACCAAAATTTAAGATTGTAATATTTAGGAAAGCAGAGGGCAGAATAAGTTGATGATCTAGTTTAAATTAGATTTTATTCTGTTCGACTGCATAATCTGTACTTTTTCACGATTTTATATATATCGAGACTGAATTGCTATATTTTTAAAATATAATATATGTCAAGAAAGTTCTAAAAACAAGTTATGTTTTTATTCTTTCATCGTTTTATATCTCAATACGTTTATATCTCAACTCTCAAGTAATAAATGACTTTCTCTTCCAACATACCTGCTCTCCACGTCGCCACTGTGCCCTCCAAATTGTCCATAACTGTTACTGGAATAGGGCATGTAACTTCCAAAAGATCCATATCCACCGTAACCCCTGTAACCACCTCCATATCCGTAGTTCCCATAGCCATAGTTCGAGCCATATGACCTATAATCGTTGTACCCCAAATAGTTTTGAGCCGGCTGGCGTGGTGGCAACGGAGGCGGGACAGTTCCAACGGTTTGGAAGGCCAAGTGTGGTCCCGGCATGCTGGGCAGAGTCAAAATTGTCATTGTTACATTTTACTGGTATGTTCTTCGTATCTATCGTTAGCGCAATTCACATCGTTTGCTTCAAATGTGATGGGATGGGCAACAAACTGACCGTTTTGCAGCAATCTGCGTGGAATAGAAAACTACATAAATCTACATATTCCAAGCATACGAAAGAAAATTATTAAACAATTTTCAAGTTGCACTAAAGCGCTGAGGACAATCTTAGGATTAAAAAATCAAAATCTACCAAAAACGATAAAATATTTTGTATCTACTCTGGATACACGCAAGAGCATCCGCAGGATTTTTTCCAGGAGGGGCATAATTCAAAATGTTACTTCCAGAATTAGAATACTAATAATTTGAAATTTATACACCTTTTGTTGAAAATTATACACCTAATCCTATGGATTAGAGCAGAGATCGGCAAGGTTAGCACAACTTGCCCTTTCTTTATTCAAAGAGAGAGCAAATACTTAATTTTTTGTTAATTCCAGGAAGGGGCATTTGCCTCTTTTGCCCCGCCTGTGGACACCCTTGGATACACGGTTATACATGGTTTTCCTACTTATTCATCTCTTTTTCATTTTTTAATGCTCCAATGCACCGTAAGGTATCAAAGTAGAATGTAATCGAGCGTGAGGGCTGTCTGTGCGGAGCTCGGTTGCAAAACGGCCAGATGAATGCTCTTTGACATCAGCAAGATGTTTGCGAAACCACGACGAGGAAGCGTGCCGATACCAGGCGCCGATGTCTTACTTGGACGAGAAGCTGGACGAGTTCCTGAGCTGGTTGCTGTTGATAACGTTACTTCGTCCCGGTGCCATCGTTCTTGGATTTCACGTCTGTTTTCCCGGAGATTCTCGCGTTCGCGTCATGCGGCACGCGCAGGATGACGTAGAACGGTCCGCTGATATCGCGGTTCAAAGTTCACGAACCTAGGTAATCGAGATCTACGTGCGATGCCCGCAACAGTGACCGTGCACCTTCACGTCCGAAGGATACTCCGTTCTTCCGCCTACTCCGGGCGGCACAGCGGGGCGTCCTTCCAAGTCGCGAAACGTCTCGTGCGTCAAGTATTAATTCGTATTGATGTGTTAAGGCCTGTTTCCAGATGTGACTTGTGAGCACTCGCTCGTTACGCCCGCGAAAGACAGACATGGATCAATAAGGTCGTGCGGTTGAGAGTCGAAACTCGAAACGTTTGCAGGGAGCCTCGAATCGCTCGAATCGTGTCACTTTTTCTGCCGAATTACGGAATCTTCCCCCGACGCCTAGTAAATTTTTGAAAATTTAAATTTTCGTGCTTGTACCGATTTTCGGGTCTAGTGACTTCTGGTGATTTTTGAGAACTTTGAGTTTGCGTGACTGCTAATTTTTTGGAGCTGATCCACAAACTTATTTTATTATTCTATATTGTTAATTTTCTGAAGTATTTCTTGATTAATTATAAATAAGAATATATATATATATATATATTATATACTATAAAAAATATATAATTATAATAATCATTATATAATAATAATATCATATATTCTTATTTATCAAGAAATTTTATATACATAATAAAATCAAATTAACGACGTGTTATATAATTTATATTTGAAAGTGGTATAATGTTATACATACAAAAAATTGACGAGATATATCTAAGACTTTCAAGCTTCGCCATATATATGCCACTTTCAAAATTAACAGCTCACAGGTACATTTCACAGCAATAATGATATAAAAACATGATATGGAAAATAACGAACAAGAAGTATTTTACAAAACAACGTTGATATCCACAGGATCGAACGACATTGATTAAAAATACATTAATTATTTTCTAACATTAGCGTGCGACAACATGAGAATCGTACAGTTTTATGTGTCCTATAGATCTTGTATACGCATTTCTTCAATTACAAGATAAAAACTATAAGTACTTACAGGCAATAAGGAATTCTAATATTTGATAAGAACAAAAATATGTCATTACTCACGATATAAAAATTAAATAAACTCAACGTTAAATAAACTCAAATTTTAGTAATAGTAGTAAAATTATACATCACAGATATACATAATGCGTCAAATTTAAGTAAAATGCGCAACGTGAACAATTATGCAGAACTGAGAAGAAGTGTAGAAGCACAAAGACTTTCGTCGCTCATATATATTTCTTTTGTATTAACAATCTTTGTTAAAGCTTTTGATTCTATACAAATTATAACTTTGATTAGTTTGAATGTGCTCTTCTAAAATGGCGTTCTGTATGTTATATATCATCATTTTATATAAAAATGGTGCAAGTAATTTATATTTAAAATTCATATATCTTCTTTGCATTTTATCATTTTGCTTGCACTTTAAATTGCTGCTTTTTCACGATTCATCATCCTCGCTCGAACTGTCCATTGTATAACATAACTGAAAATTGAAAAGTATATACATGATATAATATCAAATACAGTACAAATGCATCATTTAACATGTAAAGCAATTAAAATATATTATCTTAATTTTTACTTATTAAAGTAGAAAGATTTTGAAGCCAGACTATAAAGGAACATAGAAATAACTCAAATAAATAATTTTTATTTTGTGTAGCATTTTAGATGCCAACGCTTTAATCGCTTATATTTTGTTATATACCTCATCCAGATCTGGCCTTTTCAATATTTCCTCGAGTCCTGATAATCTCTCGAGATAATTTGGCACATTGCAAGCGTCAAGCACGAAAGCGAAATCGCGTTGTCGATATTCTTTGATCAAAGGCGTCGAGCAAGCTGTACAGAATGGAGATCTATGCGTGACAGTCAGTTTCATTTCGTGGCCCCAAAGCGAGCCTCGTATCGTGTGAGGTACACCACCCAATAATCCTATCAGCGGATTATCGATATTCTCTCGACAATCATCATCATTATTCATAAGCGCCCTAGCTGAAATTCTGAAAATTATAAAATTAGATTGAATCCAGACCTATATATATTACTAGGTAAAAATATTATATTTAAATTTAGCTTACTCTTGGGGATGCTGCGTTACTGCCATAAGTAGTTCAACAGCCAAACCCGCGGCGATTTGTGATAAACCCGGCCGACTTACGGTACATTGCTGATCAAGCGTTCTATCAGTTTGCGACTAAAATGAGAATGAAAATAACAATCACAGAATTAAAAAACAATCTGTCTTAAATACTTTGTATTATAAATCATTTTCCAGAATTTGATGATATTAAAATAAATCACATGTACTTACATTTCCGGGTTGCGTTACATCGTTACAAAAGTAACATCCAAGATCCTGTCCCGCAGGGTTCTGTACCGTTAAATTAGGTGAGATGGGATCGGAAAGAGCGCGCGTGCCGTGCCGTTGTACCGTGTACGAATCGAAGCCCAAAGCAGCGTTGATAGCTATCTTATTCGTCGCGGCGCACAAGAGGGTTGGCAGCCATCTGGCTTCTCGTGAATCCAAAAGTAAGAATGCTACGTCGTGGCTATTTACGAGTTCTTGCAGTTTGCTCACAGCTTCCCTAGTCGTCTCCATCATACTCTGGCCGACTACGTGACCAGGCATAGGAATATGCAAGACTACACCTTCCACATTCTGCAATGCCGTAATTGATTTTATTAACGACTGCTTTCTTCGAAATATTGTCTTACGATGCAACAAGTTTAATAGACATATACTTGCCATTCTAGGACGTATCCTAAGTAAAGCGTCTTTCGCAGCATGCACTTTGTGTCGACGTTGCACCGCATCTTCGTGGGTATACAAACTCTGGCGCACTGTATTGCTGTGGGAGACGATAGAATTATCCACAAACGTCATATTATTAATACCCCAGCCAAGGAGTACTCTCGCCACGGAACACCCTAGTGTACCGGCACCCAATAGAAGGCATCGTAGACCACTGATCTTTTCCAGATTTAGATCAGGGGCAAGGCGCCATTTCATCAATTTCAGATTTAAATTGATCGCTCTGTCTGATAGTCTAACGTAACATACAAATATAAATAGCATTCATAAATCTCTGTATATAGAAATCGTTGTTAATTGACTCGGACTTACTTGGTAGGATCCATAATGTTAGATAAATCCGCAATATTAGGACCCATTTTCCCATTTACGTTAGCTTCCCAACCTACTAAATGCCCTTCAGAAATAGTTTCTCTCATAGTTTCCGCGTCTCCATCTTCTTTGATTCTAAGTGTAAATATAACTGCAGTTTGCACTTTATCACTCCTTATAGACAAAACTTTGATGTCGTTTGTAAAGCAATACGTAGGGCAATGCCACAATAATAAGCACAGAAGGTTTCGCAAGGGCCAACCAGGTTCTGCACTTGCGCAAGGATCATAAAATGCAAAGTATACCTCATCCTTTACCTAATAAAAGATAGATTTAATTTAAGCTATTATTAATAAGTTTCTTTTTTTTATTATATATAATATAAAAATAAAAGATAATAAAATAAATCCATTTAACTGTACCTGCTCTGAATCTCCTTTATTGCTAACTTTTAGTTTTATATACTCCACTCCCTTCGATAAGTTGTCAACGCTCAAATCAACTTTTCCAGACACAAAAACTGTGAAGAAATTCCTCGATCTTGCATCCAGCTGAAGAAAGCTCGTACGTAATTTATCTATTTGATTGGACGTAAATTCGCCAGATGCAAATTTTGTTGGTGTGACCGAATAAGTTTCCGGTAATGAGAAAGGAGTTGGATGCGCAGCCCAATAATAAAATTTATACTTCTTAAGATCTGAGTATGCAAATACTAGGAATACCGAGAGCCGCCAAGGCTCCTCCAAGGCGGTGCCATCTCTGATACTATCAGTGATACATTTGCCCATGGTGTCGATGAATTTCTCGGGATTTATCTGCCTAAATGCTTCATAGGTATTTGTGTTAATCATATAGCCACAGCAAGCTACTCCGGCATTGTGAGAAGTTGTCTCCAGGTTTCTGAAACTCATCTAAATGGAGCTTATCCTGTTTATTACAGCGACATAGGATTTACACATCATTATTAATGGCTAATGTTAATACACATACAAATTACACTGCAAAACATAGTTCAGTTTATTTCCTGTAAAAAATATATATCGTATTATCATGCTTCTGTGACACTTACTCGTTAAATGATGTACAATCAAGTGTTAATGGATTAGTTCTTCCTTCATCCATCGGTTGAAGAGAAAAACTCCCCCATAAATGTATCTTGGCCTTCTCATCTAGTTTCAACTTGTCTATTTTCAATTCTGCAAATTTTGCCCAAAACGTTGAGTCCGTCGTCGTTTTCAATTTTGTGAATCTTATTACTTCAGACATGTTTAGAAATTAATAATTTTCTTAAACCTAAAAGACGAAAGAAATGTAAGTGAGGGATATATTACAACAAAGAAACAATAGTAATATAAGTGATTCTTGATAAGATAAGATTTCATAGACGTTCAATTTCACGTTAAGAAATGCACAAGATTATTCTAGGAAACATATATCTCCTTGGCATTGAACAATATTATACAAAAGTGATATTCGTATATAGCACAGTAAGTTTAGATTAATCGTATTATATTATTTCTGCATCACAATTATATGTCAGTTTCTAGAAACGCAATTTCTTAAATCGTTGGCTGCGTTAAAAAATGGAGCATACCCAAATATTTTGATGATGGGCCATGCGCTTCAAAAATAGTATATCTATGTATATAATGTCTCTTTTTCTCTCTTTCTCTCTCTACAAATCAGCACCAGTTAACACGCGTATCGGATTCATACGGTACAATTGTCGGCAACAATCGCTGCTATAATATGAAAACAAGTAGCAAACAGAAACGCATATAAAAAGAGTAAACAAAGACGAACGTCTACGCACAAACGTTCGCGTCGCTACTGCATCCGCGACGCGTACGCCTGCGCGGCTGAAGTTAGGCAATCCGACTCGAGCGCGTCACGTGCGCGCCTAACTTCAGACTTCAGACGCGAGAGATGCCGTACAACATAAGTGCAAGTCGCTCTTCGACTAAAGGCCTCCGCACAAGCAAAAAAATAAGGAACAAGGAACAGATATTAGCGATTGGAATGTGGAAGAAAGAAGAAGGAAGAATATTTTTGATTGTGCGAGGACCTTAAAATGCCCAATTTTTTCACCTTTAGATAAGAGCCGCTTTCGCACCCTTCAATCATTTTGATGTAAACTGATGTAAATCACTTAATACTAACCTAACGTTGAGAAAAAAATTGCGGTTGGCCAACACCAGGTTTGTGTTGGCCAACCGCAATCTTTTTCTCAACGTTAGGTTAGTATTAAGTGATTTACATCAGTTTACATCAAAATGATTGAAGGGTGCGAAAGCGGCTAAGTTCTCGATAACTTTATTTGAAAGATATCTCTCAAAATTATTATTCTGTCTGTAAGACGTCTATATTACGTCTTACAGACGTCATAATAATAATTTTCTTGAAAACGATACCGTAAATTGATTTTAAATTTCATATGTAGAAACGAAATACATTATTAAACATCTTAGCAAAATATTATGGCAATGCTGTTATCTTTTAATTAAAGTCTGACATACATCTTTAAAAAGATAAACTCTGAACTAGTGCAGCCAGTTCAGTTATAAAGAACAGACCGATTGTCTATGATTGGCTATTGCTAACTTTATCTGGAAGATAAAAATCTAAAGGTGAAGAAATTGGGCGTAAATATGTTCTCAAAGTTGAATACTTTTGAATATGTCTGTCTGAACAAGTCTGCTTGAACTTCAGAGGAGTCTCTCGCGAGAGAAACCGAAGAACTTTTCAACGAAAATTTAATCAAATAGTTTCACATTAATCATTATTAATTACCAATTATCAATTAACAATTTGTGAATTGAAATTTTGTTAATATTCATCGATCTATCTTCGCAAGAGAGAGTTTCTTTTCGTTATAGAATCTGATTACGACATGTCGATCACGAAGTGACGCTTGATTTATTCACGTGCTTATTTGTTGTTACCAATTTATTTATAAACCGCAAAATATACGCGGAGAGACACGTATGTACTTGCACCGTTGCACAACGTGTTTAAAGAAAAATTTATTCCAATGGGAAGAGTTTTTGCGAAATTAACTCGGCGTAATCGTGATCGAAATCAATCTATTAAATAAGGATATATTTATTACATTAAGTAAAAATTATTGTTTGCTACTTTTTCTTTCAATTCCCATACAGCACAGAACGTTGAAAGAATGTTGCTGAGACGTTGCAATGTTGAATGTTGAAGGATGGATGTTTTTTCAACATTGAATCTATGTTGAATTTTATATATTGATTCTTAATATTGCTACAACGTTGAAACAACGCTGCTCACCCACGAGCAGTACGCGGTATCGCCGCCAGATGGACGCGGCAGAGCTCTATTTCTCATAAGTAAAAAACCACCGGATAGAATATAAAAGACACAGCATTATGAGATTTTTCACTCATGTTCTA
>NJRP01000020.1:427139-450744 GCA_003063835.1 Aphaenogaster floridana | reverse complement strand
TGCATATACATTGAATCAATATTGTACAATGATCTTGTATGTTGAATAAATGTTGAATCAATGTTGCTGAATGTTGATTACAACGTCTGCAAGACATTACATCAACGGACATTGGACGTTTCAGCAACGTCTTTTCCATATTGAATCTACATTTCGCAACGTTGATAAAACATTCGCAATGTTGCAATTCAACGTTTCTGAAATGTTGATTCAACGTTGGTGTGCTGTATGGGATTATGTTGAACCAATTCATGAACTTTTCGCGAAAAGTTCCAAGTATTCCTTTTTGCCTTGAAGGCATCGTCGAAAGTTCCTGCGTTTGTAAATTCTGCAAATTCAGAGAGGTAAAACATGTTCATTGGGAGTGAAGCGCGAAGCTTCATTTCATCCTCCCTGCATAAAATGTCTTATTCAAAAATATTGTTTTGCATTCACGAGATTTTGTTATGAATTCTACTTTGCAACAATCTCGGATTGGATCACGGGCCAATACTTTTCAGTGCGATACTGGGAATAGAACGTCAAAATCCAAAAACAATTGGCAGAAGAGTGAATCTTTTTCAATGCGAGGATTCGCATTTGTTTAAATGTTATCTATTGCGATTGAATGTTTTGAGCCAAGTGAATTCTTTTTAATGAGAGAGTTAGCATTCGATAGAATTCTATTGAATGCGATAGAATGAGAGGAATATTTGAAATGAATAAGGCAGAAATCAGAAGTATTAAAAAATGTCAATACTTTTTAATTCTTTTCAATCCGACATTTTATGCAGGGCTAACTTCAGAGCGCTCGAAACGTTCGTCATCCGCTACATTTGTCCTTCTTTCCGCTAATCTTTTTGCGGAAAGAGTTACGATCGACGTGCAATCTCGCTTGCACGGCGTGTGAGCAAGTGGGGCGGGATAGAGAGGAGTTAAAAGCGCATCGGAGCGATCGCAAAGATCGCGAAGACGGTGATTTTGCAATCTGCAATTGGCGGTCGAGCGCCGACGCGTTTCTCTTTAGAACGGTGTACGATCGCCTTGAAAAGTTTTTGCACACGAACCCTAACAGCACAGAACATTGCAGCAACATTGCAGCAATATTGCAATATTGCAGCAACATTGCAGCAATATTGGCAATATTGCTGCAATATTCTGTGCTGTTAGGGAAAGGTAACATATTCGAGTTGAATTTAAAATTACATCATCAAGCGCATATATGATAAATTTATCAAGTAATTTATATATTAAAAAATAATTTTTATATTAAATAAAATTATGTTAAGAATTACGAAGGTCTCTTTCAGTCTCTTTGCAGTTTATCGTATTCGATAAATCGGCGGGCGCGCTCACGGCCTGAAGTTGGTTACCGAAGCGGCGGCTGCGCCGCGGCGGCCCGGCTGCGCGCGCCGATGGTACCGCTGCGCCAATATGGCCGCACGGTATCGGCTGTCCGCAACGACGCGACTGTGAGAGTGGGCTATCCGGGGGGGTGCCCACCGAGGCAGGTCCAGCGAAATATGTCGGACTACCTGAGGTCCGCGCTCGGGTACCTGAACGGCGGCACCGGCGGCAACGAGTACGTCGGCCAGACGTTGGACATCAACAATGTGAAGCTGAGGGTGACGCGGCTGATCGCCGAGGGTGAGTCTATCATCTCCGGCTGGCGGATCTCGGCCGCTGTCAGATCTCGTTTCTGGCGGCACCTCCTACTCGCGATTAGAGCCGATAAGGATCGACCGTGGTCCACTTTCCTCGTGTCGCGAGAAAAAAGAGGCTGGACGATCGCGAGGGAAGGAGGCGAGGAAAAAGGAGCCAGATTCTCTCGCGTGACAGCTGCCCTTCTGTCATGTGTCAAACGTGTTTTGACACGCGGCCACTCGGCGCCGTCGTGGACAATCTATTCTGACGTTAACGCATACCAAGCGCATACCTTCTCTCCTTCTCTACCGCGCTCACTCGCATTCCGCTGGATCGGATATCATCGGATGCTATCCGTTCGACGATATTGACGATCTATCGCCTATTTTCTGGAACGATCGTTCGTCGCGGGTTTTAAATTGGGTTTTTAATTTAAAATGCAGGCGATTTTGCTTGCTCGGTCCTTGGGTCCGCAGCTTCCTTGTGAATGCGCTGCGAAGCTATCTAGATTCTCCTTTCTAATTATATTTAGAATCTATTGATTGTATTAATATAGCTTATGCTTTTGTTGAATCATCGTACATTCTCAGTTTCTGTTTCGTAATACTGAATATTAAAACTGTACTACGATAAGTTTCAATTTTAGTATATGTACTGCTGAAGCAAGTACTGCAAGAAGTTGATTTATCAAGAAGTTTAAATTTCTTTAACAAATTTATATTATAATTTAACTCGGGTATTTGTAAGATGTAATTTTGTGAATTTCAATATATGCGTAGATAAGATTACTTAAAGAAATGAAAAACCAAATAAACAATCATGAATATTTTTACAGAAATTTGCAACTTGAATTATTGTAAAATAAACGGACGTTAATTAATCACACATGCATAATAAATAAAATTTATTTATGCGCATGAGAATATGAGCGAGAGATATATAGTTCTTATAATCGAATTATGTATCATTATTAACATTTAGATAATTTGTGGCAAACATCGTATCAACAGGTGGATGGGCATTGGTGTTTGCGGTAGAAGATGTCGCTACAGGAAAAGAATACGCACTTAAGGTAAATAAACAAATTTAACACTGTCTTTTTTGCAACTTATATCTTGCTGTATTGTACAAAAATTATCTTTTATCGTTAGAGACTTATCGCCGTCGATGAAGATGCAAACAGAGCCATTATACAGGAGATAGAAACGTTGAAGAGACTGTCGAATCACTCAAATATTATTCAGTTCTTGTATGCTCAACGACTGGAGCGAGAGGAGCGTAAAGGATACGAGTACCTGGTCGTCACCGAGTTATGTCCTGGCGGTACAATAGCGGATGTACTCAGGAGCGTGTCTGTGAACACGTTGACCCTCGCACAGGTATGCAAGATAGCCTATCAAGCGGCACGTGCGGTGCATCACATGCACAGCCAGCAACCGGAACCCTTCGTGCATCGGGACATCAAGCTGGAAAACTTCTTGCTCGGGAGAGACGGCCTCGTGAAACTTTGTGACTTTGGTAGCGCCTCGACTCAGCAGATACTACCGGATCCGTCATGGAATGCTCAAAAACGTGCCACTCTGGAGGATCAGATGGCCAAGTACACAACCCCCATGTATCGCGCTCCGGAAATGATGGATACGTGGAACAATGAACCTATAGGGCCTCCGGTGGACTGTTGGGCTTTAGGATGTATATTGTATTCTTTGATTACATTGCGGCATCCTTTCCCCGAAGGTGAGATAATTAGCGATTTGTTAAATGTTGAGGTAACTAGAGCATACAGATAATTTATAATGAATGTGGAAACACAGGATGACTCATTGGAAAGATACGTTTAATATATCATCGTAGTTTTAAAGATATACAGAAATGTGCGTGAAATATGATTTAGATGATTTCGAGATACGAATATGAACATAATTTTTTTTCAACGTCATTTTTTTTAGAATTATTAAATTAGTAATATTTTTTTTATAAAAATAGAATTTATATATATAATTTAATAGAATGTATATAAAGAAATAGAAAATTATTTAAAAACTCGTTAAAGATGAATACTTTCAAATACTGTAAAAATTTAAATATGTATGTCAATTTTATTACAACAGTAGTGTTTATTAAGGCATTTTTATCATACAGGTAACAAATTGGCAATCGTGAACGGCAAGTATCCACCGTTACCGCCCAATCCACGGTACGCATGTCTGCACGACCTAGTGAAAGGATGCCTGCAAGTTTCGCCTATACAAAGGCTGACGACGGCGCAGCTCTTGGAACGTCTGGCAGCGATTGCCGAGTCGAACGACTTTGATCCCAGAGAACCACCGCGGATCGAAATCGCGATCAAGCCGTCGCCTCCTCCGCGTCCAACACCACCACCACCACCACCACCGTCGAGTACGCCGACATCGCTCCCTCGTTCCACAGCACCGGCAAATGCAACAATGCCGCCGCCGAGACCGGCACCCGTACAAACAGCGGTGTCCAAGGTTCCGGCGACTCAAAGTACGACTGGCCTATTCAATTCGTTGAGGGGTGGCGCCGGCAGCATTCTACGCAACTTGAAAGACACCTCCAGCAAGGTGATGCATACCGTTCAACAGAGTATGGCCAGGACGGAACTGGACGCGAGTTATCTGACGTCGCGCATACTCATTATGCCGTATCCGGCCGATGGGATCGAGTCCGCTTATCGTGCTAATCATGTAGAGGATGTGAGAGCCTTCCTCAATGCCAGGCATCCGCCGCCCGCTAAGATCCAGCTCTACAATCTATCTCGCGGCCGGCCGAACGTCACGCGGCTCCCCGGTAGGCATATCGATTGCTCGTTTGCCTACGCCAGTCCGGAATCGAACACTCCCATGCTGTTCGCTCTGTATCAAATCTGTCAAGATATCTATCAATATCTGAACGCTGACTTCAATCACGTGGTGGTGCTATACTGTACTGTAAGTATGTCGCAATTCAAATCATATGATCGAACGCTCGATAAATGATACGATTCACAATTGCGATTATTTTATTGGTTCGTCCTTCCAGGATGGGTTTCGGGCGAGCGCCACAGTGGCATGCACTCTGTTGATCCACTGTAGGGCCCTGGTCACTGCCGAGGAGGCGATCGCCCTGTTCACGACGAGACGTTGCCAGCCGCCGCACTTGCAACCCTCGGAACTGCGCAGTATTAATTACATGAGTTTGCTCAGCGGCGGCCGGCCTCCGCATACGAAGCCACTGGTCCTCCGTTCCGTTGTCGTACAACCGGTACCGTTGTTCACCAGAGCGAAAGACGGTTGCCGGCCATACATAGAGATTTACAGTAACGGTGCGCTAGTCTTCACGACGAAGAAGGCCGGTTATGAAGAAATGAAGCTGTTCGGAATGATGGAGGGCAAAATCTGCCTGATTCTGGGAGACGCGGCCGTGCGCGGTGATGTAACTCTAGTGATATACCACGCCAGGCAGCAGCTCGGCCGCGTGATTGGCATTAAAATCGCCTCGCTGCATTTCCACACTGGTTATGTGCCCATCACCGAGAGCGCCTTGACATTCGAGAAACGCGACCTGGACGACGCTCCTGAAATCGGCGGCAAGTTCCGCGTTGTGCTGAATGTCATGATAGGGGAGGAAAACTCGAAGCTGTCGAGGGTGCCGGCACCGTGGGAAGCGGAGAGTTGCGTCAAGCCCGTGCCTGATCCGCTGTTTGGTTCAATTCTGGAAATGGAAGAAACTCTGGAGAATTTTAGAACAGCTCCTCAGGAAGAGGTAGAATGCTTTATTACTGTTATTTATTATATATATTAGTTTTTTAACATTAAAGAGCAGAAAAATGTTGGAAAGTTAATCAATAATAATTAATATTATTGCAGACTCCGAAAGTATCATCGAACGAAGCCGACAAGATTTCACAACAAGAAGCTGTACCTCAACAGCCGGAACAGCCGAAGGAGGAAGAACCAAGCAAAATCGAAGAGAACAGTTTTCAAGAGGCTGATTTGTTGAATCTCGGAATGCCGGATAATACCAATAATACCTCAAATACTCCCGCCGCCGTAGCGGCAAATCCAGGATTAGATATCTTTTCTAGTTCTAGTCAGAACGAAAGCGATCTCTTGGGCGGTTTCGGCGTGTCGGCGCCGCAAGCCGAGGCCGCCAACTCGATACCTTTAATTAACAATAATGCCCCGACTGATTTATTGTTTGGACACGGTGATTCTGTGACGAGAAGCAGCAACAGCAACAACAATCTGAACATGACCGATCTGTTGTTTGGACAGAGTCAGACGGCATCGAGCAACGTCAAGGAGGTCAACGACCTGATGTTTGATCCGCTGGGCGGAAACGCTTCGGGCAATCTTCTCGGTGGCCTCGCGGCAGGCACCGCGAAGCCGAACACGGCCAAGTGCCCGAATCCCGAGGAAAATTTCCCGCGAAATGCCAGCGTGCCGAATTTCGCCGCTCAAACTACCAAAGATCCGTTCGCCAATTTGGCCGGATCGTTGGGCGCTGGTCTCGCGGGCAGCTGGAACGGCACGCCGAAGAACTCGAATACTCCGCAGTCGGCGAGTCCAGCGCCTGCGAGCACGCCGATCCATTCTAGCCCGAACACGATGCACAAAGCCAACGCGATGACCAATGAGGCCAACGGTACGAACAGCGGCGCCTCGGACGCGTTCGCCGGTAAAGCGAAGGAGAAGACGAGCGGCGATGCGTTCGAGGATCTGCTCGGTAGCCAGGGATACAACTTCTTCAGCTCGCGCAAGGCGGAGAAGGATAGCCCGAAGACAATAAATCAGATGCGAAAAGTGGAAGCGGCCAAGTCGATGGATCCCGACAGGTTGAAAATCGCTGAGTGGACGGAGGGCAAGAAAGGAAATTTGCGGGCCTTGCTCTGCTCGTTACACACGGTCCTGTGGCCGGAGGCTGACAGGTGGCAGCGTTGCGAAATGCATCAACTGGTCACGGCTGCGGACGTCAAGAAAGCTTATAGGAAAGCTTGCTTGGCTGTGCATCCAGACAAGGTACTTGAATCTCGTCGAATATCATTATTTACATAATCCTTTTTTATCACGTACATATCATCGTTTTTTAAATTGTTTGTGAAATATTTATCTTTCAATTTTCCAATAGATGTTAAGATAGATGATCAATAATAGCAACAATATATTCATCTTGTATAATTAATAATTAATTTAGCTGCCTTTTCTTTTTGCCTGTGTGACTGATGAAATCAATATTATTAATTATTAAATAATAGAAGTGTATTTTTTATTTTACCGCTTGTTCATTAGTATTTAAATATTAATGATGTTATAATAGCATGAATATTAAGGCGGCAAAGAGAAAAATCAATGTAGTGATACTCTGTAAATTAGTTTGCTGTTTAAATAATTAATTTTATGAAAGTAATTTTTACTTTAAAAGAAGAAATTAACGCAAATTGTTTCTATGTTGCAGCAAGCGGGCACAGCAAATGAGAATATAGCAAAATTAATTTTCATGGAGCTGAACAATGCGTGGAGCACGTTCGAGAACGATGCGTCGCAGCAGAACCTATTTAGCTAATTTTAATAATCGTTATCTGTTATCGAGAACCTGTCTCTGTAATTAATTTAGTTCCTAGCGGAAAGGGAGCTAAGGGTGGGGCGGGGATCTTATTATCCGTGAGATAACTGCATCCATGTAACTGCATTCCGACTATGTTATTTTAGCTGTAGAGAGAAAGACAGGGTGCGCGCGCGAGAGAGAGAGAGAGAGAGAGAGAGAGAGAGAGAGAGAGAGAGAGAGAGAGAAAGTAAAGTCTTCAGAGGCGACAGCGAGTTCGGCGAAGCAGTGCTTCGGGACGTGTCTCCTTATTGTTTCAACGCCTTGTAAACCTAGTTAAAATGCTCCCAATTATGGCAGTGCGACGTAACGTATATGTATATAACGCAAATGTACATTAAAAAGAAGATCCCAAATATACGAAGCTATTTTCCGGCCGAAAAGAACTGTGCACTATTGTCCACCGAAGATTCGAGGATTGCTGTAGAGGTATTCCGTACGTCACGATATTTGCTATTTATTTATCTTATTTACGAAAAAAATTGTGGAATAACGAAATACCAAAAATTTATGTAATACTATATCTATCTATTAAGAAATTTATGGAATCACATCAATATGCGTAATTGTTGCTACAATTGTACAATTTAATTTTTTAAAATAATTTAAGGCACGGAATACCATTACCGATAACAATGCCAGTAGACAAAGAATTTTTAAAAGAAAGCAGTTTTTAATATATTTAATTTATAATTCGTTAATAAAAATTATTTTGATTAATTTAATAATTTAATAGAAGCATGAAATATTACAGAAAAGAAACTTAAGACTACAATTGATAGGAATAATTTATCTCCCAACTTCCATGTGTAACTTCTGATTTTCTTCAATATACAGAGTGTCTCAACATTTTTTGATTTTAAGTTGAACAGAAAAATTCTTTGACTAATTCAAGATAAAACTTTTCTTAGGTCAAATTTTGAAGGTCATTATTGCAACTTTTTAACTTTAGTAATTAAATCTTGAATTAAAATTCCTTAAAAGCAAAGTTTATTTGAGCCTAAATGATATATTAATAAATATATTTTGTTACTTAATTGCAGTTCCAAAATATAGTTTGAGAAAATTTATTTTTGTCTGAAGATTTAAAATTGTGATCAGTCTAACGGCAAAATAAAAAAACCGAGTATTTCTATACATTCCTAAAGTTCCCAGTTGAAACCCTTAAAGTCTTGATTTACATTATTTTTATTTTTCAGCTCTTGCATATAACATCACCTCCAATCATCAATCTCCTGTAACAGCTCGAAATTGTTATTTTCTGTATTTGTATTGCTCAAGAAAGAATCGAGTTGTCCCAAGAGTATGAAATCGGGTCATGACTTCCGGGACACCTCGTATTAGGAGGGGTTCAAGAAATCCCTTCTTTTTTAATTCATAGGACACTGTGAGAGACATTTATAACGGGCGTCAGCAAAATCCACGAGTGTTAGTGGCATTGTCAGAGAGCCGCCGATACACGCAAGGACACACGTACATACACGCATATAAAGTGAGGCAGGCGCAATACATGAGTATGCCACGAGCGCGCTCGTGTGGACCACAGGATGCCACAGGGGTGAAATTTAAAGGGAGGGGCTGCTCTCGCGAAAATGGCCGTTACGCACGGGGTAGATCGTCCGGGGGCGGACGAGTGACGGGTGGCTCATCGTCCGTGTCCTCCGCACCGACCAATTGACCGAGTACCTCGCGACAATTGACACGGTTTACCCGATCGACGGCTATTATGCGGCGGTGGCCAAAAAGCGATCCCTGCTCTGCTCTTCTTAAACCCCCACCAGACGCGCGACCTTCTATCCCTTCCGTCAAGAGGTAAGGTCGTCTCTGTTTTGTGCATCCCCGAAACGCGCACGGATTATAGTTTTTAGAATGTGATTTAGAATCTCTCCCTCCGAAGTGCGTGCCCGTGACGCGAAAATTATGTGCCTGTTTGTGAAAATTATCTTGACACCTGCAAAAAAGAAAGTGGAACAGGGTAACTACCCCTGGCAGGTGAAAGATGTTATAAATCTTTTATATATCAATTGTTGATATTAACAAATTATTGTTGGAGTCGCGTTTTCTTCGTAGTATGGAGTATTTTTTTTGTATATATTTATAACACAGTATAAGATATATAATTTATAAGTATCTTATACTGGAAGCATACTTTACGAAGTATAATTTTAAGGATGATTTGTGAGATTAATTATGCATTGTGTACGCGATAATATTAGCAAAATGCTGACAAATATTTGTTAATAGAAACTTATTTGACACATGTGATAATAATATATTGATGACACATATTAGAATCATATTTCTCAATAAAATATCCTTTCTTACAGATTAGGTCCACGCTTCAACAATGTATATCAAAAAAGCTAAATAGAAAAAGAGGAAGGGGAATATAAGGAAAACTGAGGAAGATGCCTGGCTCCTATACTGGAGTTATAATTCTCCTCTTGTTAGGGACTTCTGTGTCAGTGTCCGGCACTGCGGATGCTGCCAAGACTCTGAGAGCGGCGAAGGCCAGGCTTAAATCGTCTTTCGCATCGTGGCGAATAGTGGTATGTTTAACTCAGCCTCAGACTCCTTTCAAGGCAGACGTACAGAAAGCATGGGAGGAAGCGAGACTGGAATCTTTTCACGCGGACATGGATGTGTCATATATAGAAACAAGGATGACACCCATGACGGATTCCTTGTTATATCCCTTGTCAGTGTTAAACAAATTTTGTACAGACATCGAAGGCGGAAAGACAGTATTAAGCCTTATTATAGGGGGAGGATCGGCAGCCAGATTTCTCGTTACGGCTGCCGCCGCCTTGAACCTTCCAGCTCTGTGGTTGCCGTTCACGCACAGAGACTTTCTTCGCCAGGTATATATTCACGTTCATGAAATTCATCACTTTTATAGTTAATTCTATAAAAAAGAAAAATTAAAGATATATACATTTTTCCTTATTTATATCATGATAGCAGTTATTAAATTCAATGGCACGTAGAGCGATCCGATTGTATAATTGTATGATATCTTACAATATAAAAATGAAAGCGATTATTTTTTGTTTACAGGGAAATCTTGGCCGGTTTGAGAATCGTATAGGTTCGAGCCCCAAAGAGGTCGGAGCAGCAGCTGCCGCCTTAATGCATCGGGCTAACTGGCATGCGTTCACCCTTCTCATCGACACTACTCTGTTGCCCGTCACCCATCTTCTACAAACGAATCAGCCGACTTTGACACCTCGCGCGATAATACACCTTCCGACAAACGACAGAACTCTGAGATTGAGGCTGAGGCGGGTAGCCGAAGAGAGCGGCAGCGGCGGGGTCGTGGTGATGGCCTGCGATCTGAACAACGCCCGGAAAATTCTTGGTGCAGCCGGCAAGTTTGAAATGCTCTCAGGCAGATTTTTGTGGCTCTGGCTGGATCTTAAGGCAGAGCTGCGACCGAATGAGCCCAACATCATCAGTTCGCACATGATTCACAGCTCGCGTGTCGCCGTTGCAGCCAACGAGAACTCACCGCTCTTGGAACGAACGACGAATCTCGCGTCGGATGACAAGCCATTGCCGCCGCTGAATCCGCTGCCAAGTCTGGCCAACGACATACATCGGCTACAAGAATATAGATGGCGAGACGAGAAGATCGTGACCAAGCGGGAGGACAAGAGCTTCAATTTTGACGACGAGGAGGATGTCGTGAGACTCGCGAGTGACAGGGAACTCAATTCCAAGAGTTTCATGCCGATCGGGATGCTCGCGCTTAGACCGTCTGGCATCAAGATCATGGGCGGAGACACCATACTAACCAGAATGCTGAGAGAAACCTCGCAGGCATTGGACGAGACCTTCCTGGAAACAAAGACGAGGTTGAGTCGCATGCGCGACCTGCAGATCAGAGAGCACTTCGTACCGGAATGCTTCCCAGATCGTAATGCTAAATTCATGACGAGCGACGCGAGGGAGAATGTATCCGCGACCCTGACGA
The DNA here is from genome assembly GCA_003063835.1 of Aphaenogaster floridana. Lineage (NCBI taxonomy): Eukaryota > Metazoa > Arthropoda > Insecta > Hymenoptera > Formicidae > Aphaenogaster > Aphaenogaster floridana. Next base: position 439,544 of record NJRP01000020.1, on the reverse strand, counting down.
GTAAACTGAGGAAATCCATGGGACAAATCTCTAAGGACAAGGCAGAATTCCAGTTGCTGAATTTGCAAGCTATCAGGTTTCCCGGGAATAAGACTCAATTGAGGTTCAATTTGATCTTAAGATATTCATACCTATCGTTAGAAGATGGAATAATCGATATCATCAATGTTTTAACAGGTGGACCAAGGTCGGCACTATCAAGGGAGGTAGAGAAGTCCGTTTGGATACCATAATCTGGCCGGGCGGCGGTATCATGCCAGCATATCTCGAACAAGGTGGCGAGAAAATCGGGATGCCGATTTATCGCATCGTGACTGCGCTGGCGTCGCCATTCACCATGATCACGAAACTGCAGGAGGGTTTCTGTCTGCGCGGTCTCACCTGCCAGTATGGTAACACCGTAGTGTGCTGCTACGGCCTGAGTGTGGACCTGCTGACTTTGGTAGCGCGTGAACTCGGGTTCCGTTTTGATCTGTACCTGGCGGAGGACGGGCTATTTGGCAAACGGAATAATCGGAACGGCACATGGAACGGTGTGATGGGTGAGCTGGTATCTGGTCGAGCGCAGCTAGCGTTTGCGGCTTTGAGTGTGTCCACCCATCGTGCCGAAGTGGTGGACTTCACCACGCCGTATTACTTCAGCGGCGTGAGCTTCCTTACGGCGCCGAAGCTACGTTCCGAGATACCGTTGTTCGCGTTCCTGTTCCCATTCAGCACGGAGCTGTGGATTGCCGTGTTCACGTCGCTGAACTTTACCGCGATCGCCGTCGCGCTTTACGAGTGGTTCAGCCCATTCGGCCTGAATCCCTGGGGCAGGCAGCGCAGTAAAAACTTCTCCATCGCCTCCGCGCTGTGGGTGATGTGGGGCCTCCTGTGCGGCCACCTCGTGGCCTTCAAGGCGCCAAAATCTTGGCCTAATAAGTTCCTTATCAACATTTGGGGCGGCTTCTCCGTTATCTTCGTGGCCTCGTACACGGCTAACATAGCCGCCCTTATCGCCGGTCTCTTTTTTCACTCTGCAGTGAGCAATTATCATGATAAAAGCGTGAGTATCTCGGCTCTTTATAAATACGCGAGTGTTTACAAGCGAGTTCATATAAAAAGAAATAGAAGAAAAAGAATTTATATTGAGTTTTTTTTATTATAAGTATTGCTGAGATTAATTATTATTTTCTGTCAAATATTTAATAATTATTTACAGAATATAAAATGAAATAATATCATTGTCTAATATGTCTATGGACAAAACAACTTCGGAATTCTAAATGCAAAAGAAAATATTTATTTTGGTATAGTTTTTGGTCACATGAACTCTTGAATGTATTATATTACAGCTGTTGGCACAAAGAGTCGGGGCGCCGAGAGCTTCCGCGGCCGAATATTACGTGCAAAGAGCGAATCCGCAATTATGGTCCCACATGGCTCGATATTCCTTGTCGGATGTCGCTGAGGGCGTGGAAAAATTGAGAAACGACACTCTGGACATCCTAATCGCGGACACGCCGATCCTGGATTATTACCGGGCGACCGACGACGGTTGCCGCTTGCAAAAAATCGGTGATACCATCAATGAGGACACTTATGCAATCGCGCTTACGAAAGGACATCCCCTGAAGGAGAGCATATCTAAAGTTATAGCGAATTACACGAGCAACGGGCTGCTCGACATTCTACAGGAAAAATGGTGAGCGATGCGCAAAAATAAGTGCAAAAATTGGATAATCGATATTGGTTCGCGTGCGAACTTTCTTTTTATTTGCGCGATAACGGGAGCGTGATAATTACTTTAGACGAAAATACATTAAGTGATAAATAAAGTCCGACGCGCAGAATATATGAACTGCTAGAGAAAAACATAAGCATGTTATTTGTCTCATTAAAAACTCATCTCGGATAAAATCAATTTACTTAGAGAGTCACACGTGTGTTAAACATTTTATTATATAATATAAATATTATATCTATTAGTTTTATATATTCTACACATTTTATATGACAATGAGATCATCAGTGTAGTTAAAAAAAAGGTATTAAAATCAGTGAGGTAAACACTTTATATAAAGCGAGCTAATTCCAGGTATGGCGATCTACCTTGTCTGAACGGTCGACTAGGGGCGCCGTTAGATTTCGAGCCGGGTGGTCAACCTAGGCCGCTGGGAGTCGCGTCCGTGGCCGGGGTGTTTTGCCTGCTCGGGATGGGCGTGGTGCTCGGTACCATTATACTGATGGGAGAACATCTCTTCTACAAGTACACGCTGCCGCGATTGCGGCATAGACCGGAAGATTCCATCTGGCGTAGCCGCAACGTCATGTTCTTCTCGCAGAAGTTGTACAGGTTTATTAACTGCGTGGAACTGGTCTCACCACATCATGCCGCTCGCGAATTGGTGCACACGGTGCGACAGGGCCAGATCGCGTCGCTCTTCCAAAAGAGCGTCAAACGAGTGCGTATCCTCGACTTCCTAAACAGCCCACGAGTTCGCGAACTGAATCTTGATAGTACAAATCCATTCTGAAATAAATAGCTTCGAGATATAATCGGTTTTTCTAATAAAGTCTACTCGAAAATGTATGTTTGCGAACTTATGGACGGTACACTTATTTTGTTTTCTAAATATCTACAACGTTTCCATGTTCCAGAAGGAACATGAACAACGTCGCAGACGTAAGAGCAAAGCGCAGTTCTTCGAAATGATTCAGGAAATTCGAAGGTAAGGAAATGGAACTTTCAAGTCTGTCAAACGAAATAATTTTTCCCCGTTTTTATGAACCATGATATCCGAAGCCTAATATTTTTTTATAATTATTCACCTCAAAATAACAGGAGAGGGTATCAGAGATTAGTGTGGCGAAACTGCTGAATATTTAATCGTCTTGATCTTTCAGAGTACAACAGGAAGAGAAGATTGAGACGGTACCCGAAGAGCCTGATACCACGAAGACAGTGAAAAAGGACGAGAAACTGGGAAAAGGTAGAGAGAGAAGCCGCAGCAAGAGTCCGCTGATGCCTCGAAGCCCCAAGCGATCGGAGAAAAGCAGGAGCTCGACAAACTTGTCGGCATCTCGTCTCGGATTGTCGCCGGTGAGTCTCGACGCGCCGATGAAGCCGCGCGAGTTCACGCTCAGCAGTACCAATTTGCGTGCGAGGAGCCCGCTAGAGACGGTAGGGCGTAGATTGAGCCACGGGGACGGCGGCTCGCCCCCACCGCGTCTCGGCTCCTTCGGCGGCAGTGCCACTTTACGCCCGTTAGCACCTACCAGGAGCGACTCGACCGGCGGTGGCACGCCGACCGTTCGTCGTGATTCCGCCGCCGGGGGCGGCGGCGTGCCAACGCCGAGATACTCTCGCAGTCCGGCCAAGCGAGGTCAATCCTTCCCGGTGTTTGCCACTCTGAGACCACCGCACTCGGCCGGTTATCAGGCGTCCAGGAGCCCGCTGTTGTCGCCGAACAGCGAACTCACGTCTGCCATCGGGAGGAAACTGTCGCGCGAGTGGGGCTCTGGGACGACTATTGACCTCACCAGGTCATCGGAGGCTATAGGCAGCGGTAGCGGCGGGGGTGGTGGTGGTAGTCGTGGTTCAACGTATACCCTGAATCAGGAAATGACGCTTTCCTTGAGCCGTTCTACGGGCGAGGAGAAGGCCCAAGAGGAAGTGTTGCCCATCAAGAAGCCCATACGGCGCGCCAGGAGTCACGAGAATCGCGACAGCAGTAAGCTGATGGCGGACCTGCCGTCGCCGAGATTGACCCAGCCGGTGGTGGGCGGCCAGATGGTGAGCGAGCGAACTAAGAAACAGCTGGACTCCGAGCTGAAGGCCATTTTAACTGCCAGGGCCCACCACCGCGACCTACATCCCCCTTGATAGGAAACTGCCCCGTATTAAGGGAGAGTTCTTGAAAGCAGTTCGGGCTTTTGGAGGATCGCTGAGCCTTTGAGGGGCTTTGATTGATTTTAAGCAATATCAGATTTATAGGTCAATTTGTAGAGGAATCCGACAGTTTATCAGAGAAATTAAGAACTAGACAGAGGCACGGCGATGCGAATAAACAGGAAGAATTTTCTGCTGTTGGAGTGTGGGAGGGGAGAGGGATGGGGACGGAGAAAGATCTCTTTGATTGTTCATACGTTGTTACGTACATTGATAATATAGGATAAACAAAAGTGCTATAAACTCTAGTAGTGATGTCTTAAATAGGTAGCGAGACACATACGAGTACTAAGATATTTTCTTGTTGACATTTTAACTCTACATTAACCGGCAGCCTGGGTGAGTCTCTCTCGATTGCTATGGTACCAGATATTGTACGCTGCAGCGTTTCTCAACTCCGATCTTCGACGATTCCGTCACGATCTTAGCACGTAGTGGATAAAGCTCCTTCCAAAATTATCGATTCTCAAAACCAGTTTACGCAAAAAAAAAAAAACGGCGTTCACCAGGTCAAGTCTGTCCAAGTTTATCGAGCGGGTCTCCATCCGCACCACTGACTCCTAGCGACGGCGATCGATTAGCCGCACACGAATACAAGCGCACGTATACAACGAACACGCGATGATTTATGGACGTAGCATCTATTCCCATTTATCTCGTTTCCGTTTCCATTTCTTTCTCGCGGTGGCGACGGAGAGTCCGGGGATGGGGAGGAGGCGGAGATTTCGCTCGCGGATAAAAACTCGGACAGGCCACGTTCTAGGATAATCGTCCCCACGGGGAGTGTAAATATCTCGAGACACAGACTGTCGTTCCTTCAATCCCTCGTCTGTAAACGAAAAACATTGTAAATATATACGACGTAACTCTTATTCCGGATATCTCGCTATAGGCGGGGCGCGACGCGTAGCGAAAAAAGACGTCCGTTTATCTCGGGACGCGCGAAAGTTGAGAAACGCTGGCTCTATCGAACCTCGTCGAATTGGACTGCATACTGCCACTTTAATAATTTCTGCGACTGCGGAAGGGGAGAGACTCGCTCGATGGACTCTCGGCGTAGAATGACCACTTACCGCGAGATAATATGCATTAATCTTTACAATTATCGCGTCAGGAGGGCAAGGATCGGAGGCTGACGGAATTCTAACCGAGTTCTTTAACATACTCGTAACACGGGTTATTCGATACCGGAGATCCGGGCCCGGCAAGAAGACGGGAGCGAGAACCTTCAAAGGGAGGATCCTCTTTCTCGCAGCCCAACGTCGCGGACTCCTAACGCGACCTTCGCAACTATCTCCTAAAGCAGTGCCAAACGTCAGTATTAACTTCCCAAATAGCACAGATGATCGTTATGAATTCAAAAAGGATACGCCCTTTTAAATTCTTTACGAATTAGCGTGATCGGTTCGAAATGTACTCAAAAATAATTCCTTTCCAACAGTATTCTTACAGAGTATAAAAAGAATTCTTTTTGTACCTGAAAAAGGGCTCAGAATCGGTGACATAAAAATGAATTCTTTTTGAACTCTCAAGAGTGTTTTTAAAACACAAATAGGGATGGAAAAAGAATTTATTTCATATTTCGGGAATTCAAAAAGGATTCGCCTTTTTAAATTCTTTATGAAGTATTCAATAGTATTCTTATAAAGTACAAAAAGAATTCCTTTTGTATCTGAAAAAGGGACTCAGAATTGATGACATAAAAATGAATTCTTTTTGAACTCTGAAGAGTTCAAAAGATTTCTGTTTTTAAAACAGAAATGGGGATGGAGAAAAAGAATTCATTTCATATTTCGGGAATTCAAAAAGAATTCCCTTTGGATTCTCTTTGCTATCTGGGTTCGCGATTCACTTCGAAGCCGTTTGCTTTATTCGGCACGGGATGTGCAATAGAACGTATATTTCAGACTAGATAAGTGCCGGGGTCCGATATTATACGATAACCATGTTCGTTCGTTCGTTCGTTCGTTCGTTCGTTCGTTCGTACGTACGTTCGCTGCGCGACTCGGTAGATCCCCCGGTCCCACACGGCCGGCGAATTTACCGACTCCTTCCGACGGTTTTACTAGACTGATAGGCGAAAATTTCATTCAGGAATTGTAAATGAAACATTATCGGAATTGAATAATTGTTACTCGATCGATGTGCATGTCTCCCATCTTCGTCTATCGAATTCTTTCGATTCACTTTGATGAAAGGGGGGGCGACTCACTGTCTAGTCTCATTATTATTCAACTTAGACGGTAGAACAGTGGATGTGCGCGGGACTAAAAAAAGAAAACAAAAAAAAGGAGGAGGAGGACGAGAGATTCGAATTAATTAACTTTAAAAGAGAGAGGGAAGATTCGTATGAGCGAGGCCTTAGAGGAGTAGTCGTATCCGCCCAAAAAAAAAAGAAGATACTTTACTTAAAACTAGTACTGTACTGTACTCGAATATTTCACTACATTGTATTATACGATAGAGTATGATAGACATTTAGTTTCATAGTTCTCCTCCGGTAGAGCGCTATTGTATTCAGAGAAAGTTAAACTAAATTCCTCGTCGAGTCCTTCGTAGGGTAGATCTCTCCGTGTGTGAGTGTACGTGCGACTATATCTCCCACCAGGAACGCGGCGGCGAGTCGCCGACGATTCGACACGGACGGTCGCCGCCGCGGGGGCAGACTACACTTTGTTCCGGTAGAGTTAGAGCCGTCATTGTCCTCGTTATGTAGGTCGTGGGTTGGTAGGTCCCGAGGGTATTTCCCTCGGTCCCACGTGCGTCAGCGCGACGCGACGCGTCGCGACGCCTCGCGTCGCGCCGGAGCCGCGCGTTCGAAATCGATGAAAGCCTGGGTAGCAAGGCTATCCTGACGTTATTTGTCGTCATTTTCACGTCATTTTTTGTCAAAATCGTCGTCTTGCTACCTGGGAGTGTCCTGAATGATTGCACCTAAGGGGGGTCACCGCACCCCAACGACATATATATATATATATATATATATATATATATACCTAGACCGAACATTCATACGGTTTTCCCTAAAAAGCGTGAAGTTTACACATTGACAAAGAAAGTGCGCGACAAAGAGCCATTATTATCAATTATGTATACTCCTCTCTTTTCAATCAACACTGAATATTTATTATTCCACTTTTTATCAATATACGCAAACGATGTTATAAATTAAATTTCAATTATAAATTTAATTATAAATTTAATTATAAATTTAATATTTTATTCATTTCTTCACTTTATCTATAAAACTCATATACAATATCGGAATAATGTTCAATGCTACTCAAAGAACGGAACCTAATCAAGCAAGTAATGTACACTATATGTAATAACTGATGAAATTTATTCTTCCTTTTTATAATATAAATGTTAAATTTTCTATTATAAAATATTCTCTGATATAAAATATAACATGGTACATGTTAAATGAGATTTATTCTTCTTTTTATAATATAAATGTTAAATTTTCTATTATAAAATATTCTCTACGATAAAATATAACATGGTACGTGTTAAATTTATTGGCATATTTGGCATTATATATGCATTATGAAAGTTGATCACTGTCTTGGAGGAAAAGAGAGTACACATAACGATGGCTCTTTGTCGCATAGTTTCTCTGTCAATTAGTTAGCTTCACGCCAGAGATCGAATGCTTCATCTAGGCATATATGTCGTTGCCGCACCCGGGTATACGCGCTCGGCTACGCGTTTTTACGAGCGCGCTAAATGATTCCGCCGATGACACACACGCACACAACGCACGCACGCACGCAGAAGAAGGAAAAACGGCAACACGCCGCGTCTCGCCTACGTTTTACAAAGACACGTGGTGTCTTATCACCACCGGAACGCACCCCAGCTCAGCTCAGCTCAGCTCGGCTCGGCTCGGCTCGCCCGCTTCCCTCATCGAACCCTCTTGAACTTGCTCGTCTCCGTCGCACCGTGATCGCCAGGGTGGGCTCGCCGAAGGAGGAGAAGCTAGGACGGACCCTTTCACGGAAAGGAACGCGTTCACGGCGGACTGCAGGCGTAATCTGTGCTGCAATTAATTCAGGAAGTGATCAAAATACAAACATATAGGGGGCCAGTCTAGAGTCACCCGCGCCTAAAGAAATCAAAGATAGACTTATTAAAGTTACTTTATATAAGCTGTAATTCTCCTCGTAAACGTGTGGGTTCTGCCGGTAATTTGGTTCAGTAGGGCTCTCTCCATTTCCCCCTTTCTTCTCTCTTCGTTTTTCGTCGCGTCGTTCCGTTCTCACGAAGCGTCTTCGGGGAGAGCTCCCCCCCCGCGGCGCGTCCCTTCGAGGATCCCTTGTACATAACGTGGTCTTCTACTAGTTACCCCCCTGGGGTGCGTTCAGATTCCTCACCCGAGTGCCCTCAGGTATCGTTTTATCCTTGTTTAACATTCACTAAACAACAAGAATAAAATGATACCTGGGGACACCCGGGTGGGGAATCTGAACGCAGCCCTGAAGGAACACTATTGCACTGAATTAAAGGTCGAGCCCCCGCCCCCTAACTTCTTTGTGCGCCAACAAGAGCCTGTTAGACGTCACACGCACGGGAAGATAAGAGCAAAATGCACTTATCTCGATGTTGCCGTCATCGTCGTCTTCGCGAGAGCGAGACCTTCTGAGAAGGCAATTCTCTCTCCGCGCGACCGCAACTCGCGTCTGGAGTCTAGGGATGCCGATTAAAGACCGATTTTTCAAAGATTTTTGCATCACGATTTTTCGATCTTTTAGATCAATTATCGGGCACCGAATCGATTCAATGATCGTGGTACAATCATAAAGATCGTGAATCGATTTTCACTAAAATACTGTTGCATTTTTAATTTTGTTCTAATCTCTTTATAATTTGATTTTAACAAAATGAAATAATGCATTGCCCAAACTCTTTTTAGAATGCACTTACTCTGTAGCTTCTTTTTAATAATAAAGCTAATTTTTCAAAACCTTAGCGTATAGATGTCAGTCTGAGTCATCTCCGGCTTCTACTTTCTATATCTGTATTTTATCAATCTTTCATTTATTCGTATAAATATGCGCCTTTAAACATTTTTTGTTTCTACATATAATATTGAGTCGATCTTATCCGATTTTTCAGGCCCGATCTTCTCGCGAATCGATCCGAAAAATCGATTCTTTCGAACAAAAATCGGCATCCCTAGTCTGGACCTGGAATTTGCAACAAGGGCGTCCGCAGGACTTTTTCCAAAATGTTACTTCCAGAATTAGAATACTTATAATTTGAAATTTATACGCCTTTTGTTGAAAATTATGCACCTAATCCCATGGATTCCCACACAGCACAAAAATGTTTCAGAAACGTTTCTGAAACTTTGAAACATTTCTGTTAAGTTTTGTGCTGTGTGGGTTAGGACAGAGATCGGCAAGGTTTAGCACAACTTGCCCTTCCTATATTCAAAGGAAGAGCAAATACTTGATTCTTTGCTGATTCCAGGGGGGGAGGGGGGCAAATGCCTCTCTTGCGCCTCCTCCCCCTGTGGACGCCCTTGACTCTGGATGTGATCTCAGCGTAACGATTCTTAGAGAGAGAGAGAGAGAGAGAGAGAGAGAGAGAGAGAGAGAGAGAGAGAGGGAAAGAGATGTATACAGACGATATATGCAGAATTTCAAAATAATTTCCGAATAACCATCGCTTTAAATAAATCTTGGTATTTGCGCTCTCTCGTTCGATAACTTTTATCAAATATTCTTCGAATGTTTACCACCAAAACTATTCTTCGAGTGTTGATCTCATTGCAATATAGCTGTATTTATTATTATATATATATATCCATGTATATATATGTATCTGGAATTGCCGGCCTATAACGACAAGCGAAGATCTACCACATTTTTCCACCGCGTTTTTCTCCGTGATACTTGAGTTTCCGACGCGCGATATTCGGGATCGCGTGGAGTGCACCCGCTCTTCTCTTTCCACCATCTCTCCCGGGCGCATCTCGTTCCCGACGACGATGCGAGGGAGGAGGAACGGCCCGAATGCGTCACCTACGCGAGGAAAATCGCGAGATCGTCGCGAGCGGACGTGATAGACGACGGAAGGAAAAAAAAAAGAAGAGAAAACTCGCGGAAAAGACGAGGAGCAAGCGAACACACCAATTTAGAACAAAGGAGAGAACCGATAGGTTCCGAGAAACGCGTTCGCGGCGGATTGAGTTATCGGATGACATGATTGACTCACCCCATTGATCATTATCGCGTTGATTAATGGCATCATATTAATTCACTCACTAACGGGCAATAAGATTATTCTACAAAGCACTGCCATAATTTGAACTGTTGTTACGTTGATTTTGAAATCCTGCCAAGTAATACCACTATTTGATATTGCCGAACGAACGGATCCTATCCTGCTAAGTGATGAATTAATATGCAAATGTCCTCGCGCGTGCTGCTGTCCCAGTGTCTGCTCCGCAGTGTTTGTCTACGCGACGCGCGAATATCGCTCTATATTCGCGAATAGTCCGCTTACATTATCTCTTTGGTACAATTTTCAACGACCGACGCAATTTTCTTATCTTTCGTCCCCGCAGATAGCCGAAATCTGTCGAAAAACAAATTTCGCTAAGTGTCTGCCACAAACTTTGTGGGCGGAATGCCAGTGGAGATATATCAGAATCTGCTAACGGAGTATGGTGGCAGATTGCCAGCGGAAATCTGCTATTTCGTAACCATTTAAATGATATATTCCATTTAAATGGCACATTCCATTTAAACGTTTACGAAATGACAGATTCTGCTCGGTTTCCACTGGCAATCTGCCATCAAATTATATTGGCACCCTACTGAAAATTCTTATTCTCAATTATGATCTCAATTATGATCTCAATAAAAATTTTGTTCTCAATTGATGTGTTCTCAATTGTGATCTCAATAAAAATTTTATTCTCAATTGTGATCTCGATAAAAATTTTTCAGTAGGGCAGGCTTTACAGCTGATGCCAATCCGTCACAATATTCTGCTTGAACTGGTAGCACACTGCTAACATTTTGCTAACACTTTGCTAACACCGGATCTTTAAAAAGTAAATTATTATGTTATAAAGTTAAATCGTTTTCGTGCTCCTTAATATTAGAAGTACCGAGCGGTCATATTTGATCGTTCCCATTTTTTTATGATTAATGTAAATATTTTTGCATAAAAGAGATGGGATCTTGAAATTTTTTGACCTTTTATGTATTATGAATTAATAAAAGGTTAAAAATGTTCACAAAAACGTATCTTTTGTCCAAGAAATAGAATATTAATCTGAAACATGGAAATAGCCAAAAATACCGCTCAGTACTTCTAGTGTTAACGTATCAACGCGACGAGACATTTCGAGAAATCTTTCGGAGACGAGAGCAACTCCACCGTCAGCTGTTCGCAGCTACAGGTTTCCCTTCCAGTATGCGACGTCTTGATTTGTCACTTGGTAAGGAGGGATCGGCTATAACATAACGTAACGCGTTAGACTTTACGGAATAATTAATCGTAAGAGGATTAACACATAGCATGTGGCTCTTCCGTTCGTATAACTGCAAATAAAAATGGATTATCGTGGCGTGTACCTCGTTTCTCGACGTTGCACATTAAATGCGAACCGCGACGCGCATAAGGCGACAGTTTGATCCTCGAACTCGTTCTTAATTCATCACTCATTACTATTCTTTTCTCTTCGTGCATTTTGGTAACTGACGTTACAGTTTCACGCACGAAACAGAGACGGCAAAACGAGACAGAAAAAAACGAGAGACTTCAGTTCGCAAGTATTGATAAAAATATCAAGAGCAATAAAGCGTCTTGAGACGTGACCTGAATATATATTCGCGATATATCTATCATGTTTATGTTATGGATTATTTAAAGTACGATATGACTGCGTGCTTCGCGATAACGATTGCTCGAGGATTAAACGTTAAAGATTTTGCGCGTTGGAGGAGATGGTCTGGATAAGCGGCGTCCGGCTTCTTCCGACGATTAGCGACCGATAGCTTGGCGTCGTAGCACATAAATGTGATGGATGAAGAACGAAGGAATAAACGCCACGAAAATCCCTTCCAACCGCGGTGACTTGTTGGCGTACGACATTAGGATAGGTTCCTCGTAACCTACCTCGTCTCTCTTGTTACGCCTACTGCTACACTGTTATTGTTGATGAAAACTCCATATTAATAAGAAATAAATATATTATCTCAAAGCGTAGTTATATAATATATACATAATATATATATGTATATATATATATATATATGTACACACCTCATCCTCATCCTCGGACTATGGCTTTCGTGAGTGTTCTTATTTCCCCTGATAGCCACCTGTCTGTGTTGTTGCTGCAATGTTGCCGAAAACAAGAGCATTAGTTTTCAGCAAATTTAGAACAAGGTGTGTGCCTCATTTGCCTTTGGTTGACATCACACAAATTCAGCACGTGTTGCTGCCAATATGCT
>NJRP01000020.1:396542-422216 GCA_003063835.1 Aphaenogaster floridana | reverse complement strand
GGCCATTTTCCTGATAATAGAAAAATTGTGCGTGGCATCATAAAGAATAAGTACTTCTTCTTCCTCTTCTTCTTTTTCTTCGCGCCTATGGAATACAGCAACAATTCACAGAATAATACATTGGAAATACATTGACTGTTTTCCTAATAAGACAACAATTGTGTGTAGCCATGGGGGCGCCCATGAGACATGGAGAGGCATATGCCCTCTCTTGGATTTTAATTTTTTCAATTTAGAATGATTTTATGATTGACAACCCAGGAAGAACAGATAGTCATTATGACGTCAAAATGACCTTAAAATGAAGTCGAAGGCGTCATTTTAGCATCATTTTGACGTCATTTTGACGTCATCATGACTTTCTGTTCTATTTGAAAACCAGATAATTTTTTGTTTGAAATTAATACAATTAAAAATAAAAATTTCTTTAAATATTATTTGAAAATAATGTGCCTACCGCCGCGTGGTTTGCTCATCTATTCATCTCATCTGACTCTCATCCTTAATCTGAATAGTTCGGACATGAACCATACCACGGAGCACGGATATGAATCATCATGTATTACGTCTGTCATCGAGCGTACCGACGTAGTTGATATCCGCTTTGTCAGAGGGCGTCAGAACACGGTTCGAGTCGTGAATCGGGATGGCCGCTCTCAGGGGGCCTATTGCGGTTTTCGGGATTGAGTGAAAATTACAAAAGTGAGCGGAATTCACTAGGTTTTGACAAATAAAATTACTCAAAACCTAGTGAATTCGCTCACTTTTGTAATGTTCACTCAATCCCGAAAACCGTAATGGGCCCCCAGGTCTCTGTTCTCGGACAACTTCAGGACGTCGCAATGCTCTCTGGGTTTCGACTTCGACCGAGTGAGGGCGCACGCGTCGGAATTCGATCGCCACTCCGAGAATCGCCGGAGCAATTTGCGTCTCGGGGATCTTATCGCATCAAATTCATCTCGATAGCTACATATATTCGAATGCGAATGAAACCAAGAAATGGCGACGATAATCCACCGAGGTAAATCCGTAGAAAACGACATACGTCCGGAGATGATTCGTACGAAAATGCTTTTTAATTCTATCACGCGGGGTCGTCATTCTCCCCGTCGGTCACGACGGGTACCCCGCATGATGAATATCTTCTTTCACGAATACATTTATATATTTGTTCCCTCGGGAACGCAGCATCGCGCTCATTTCCTTTCCCGCGCCTTTGCGCTCTCCCCTCCGTTATTTCATCTCCCGTTTCTGCGGACGCCCGCGAGGAATCGCCGTGATTAATCGACGATTAATCTCGTCTTAAGCCCGGTCTACAATTGCGTAAGCGTGGTTGTAAGCGGTTGTAGTTGTAAGAAATTGACCAATCACAGTTGAATTTGAGAAGAATTATCGACATGATTGGTTAATTTCTTACAACTACAACCGCTTACAACCACGTTTACGCAATTGTAGACCGGGCTTTACGTCGTCCTGCCGGACGAACCGTCGAACGGTCAATTAAATCCGAGGGTGCCCGGAACAGCTGACTCTCGGCGAGCGCGCGCGGCGAACCGCGAAGTACCGTTCGTTCGATTACGCGCGAAATCGAGGCGAACCGCCTGCGGCGGCAGGGGGGGCGGAATTTGCAAGTCATTCGAGTCATCTACGGTCACGATTGCTGTTTCACGGTCGGTCCGGCCGCGGGACGGACGGGGGACGCGCATGAATCCCTCCCCCGTTGTACCTGGCCGGGATGGGAGACGAACGCATCGTCGTCTTCGTCGTTTCTAGTTTCTGCGAAATCGGCCATCCCGAGGGATTCCCGGCGTTTCTAAAGCTTGTACATCAGACTACGCATTGGAGATTGAGAATTGCGAATTGAAGATTAGAATTCAACTAATCGGAACGAAGGGATTGAAGATCAAGATTATCTGATTGGCCGAATTTTAATCTCGACTAAACGACGCGGGAAATTTGTTAAGGCCGAAACAAATTTGAGCATTGAGCTGCATATCCATCCAAAGGAATATAGAGCAACATTTGTGTTTTTGTCGCGTATGTACGTTTCGATAAAAGTTTCAGTATGTATGAATGTATGTATGTGTATGTTTGCTTCAAAAAAAAATTCCTCAATGTTCCTTTGGTGGATACGCAGTTTTACGTTCGTCATTGCGCTGCAACTCGCGAGGGTACGACCGAAAATAGAAATGTACAATATTTCTACATGTAGGAAAGAGAGGAAGAAATGTACACTACCGCTCAAAAGTACTTGCCCACTTTGTCCTCCTTAATTAAATAGAAATTCAAAAGATTAATGAACAATTTTAAGAGTGGACGTTGAATATAATAATGTTTAATAGATCAAAATTCTATTCTATTCTATTCTAATCTTTATTCTATTCTGCAATATTATTATATATAAAGAGAATATATAATAATAGAATTAGAATAGAAATTGAACAAAAAAAAATTCATGTAGAAATTTGAGTGGGCAAGTATTTTTGAGCGGCAGTGTATGTTTTTCTAATTTTTAGCGAACGCAGCGGCCCGGAAGAATTTTGCGTTTGCTCGTGTCTTATAGATAAGCACGTTTATCCGGAGTGAGATATCGTCGAATCGGTTAAAAGTCTCGAAAACAAAAAAGAGAGACAGGAGAGTATTGTCGCGCGTTACTCCGTGCTCCAATTCCCGCTCTCCGCCGTTGGTTTACTCCGTAACTTTCAACGACGCGACGGCGTCGTTGTTATCGTTACGTTGTCATTACGCAGCTTTTTTACCATATATTATAGCGCAACGACAATGACACACTGCCGTTACAAATTATATACGGAATAGAAACTATCTCAGAAATCCATTTAGGGAATAAGAAGAAGAATTTCTTATAGAAACTATATATCTGGGATATCCATTTGCAGAATAAGAAGAAGAAGAATTTCTTATAGAAACTATTTTGGATATCCATTTGGGGAATAAGAAGAAGAATTTCTTACTCCCCAGATGGATATCCAAGATATTTTTATAACTATCTTGGACTGGTCGAGACAATCGGAAGCTTGGTTCCCTAAATTCGAGGAATTAAGGTTTTCGTGGCAAGAGGCCTATCATGGAATAGAAACTATGTCGGATATCCATTTGGGGGATAAGAAGAAGAAGAATTTCTTATAGAAACTATTTTGGATATCCATTTGGGGAATAAGAAGAAGAATTTCTTACTCCCCAGATGAATATCCAAGATATTTCTATCATCTACTGTGAACTGGTCCAAACAGTCGGAAGCTCGGTTGCCTAAACGCGAGGAATTAAGGTTTTCGTGGCGAGAGGCCTATGGAATAGGAACTATGTCGGATATCCATTTGGGGAATAAGAAGAAGAAGAATTTCTTATAGAAACTATTTTGGATATCCATTTGGGGAATAAGAAGAATTTTTTACTCCCCAGATGAATATCCAAGATATTTCTATCACTACTTTGGACTGGTCCAAACAGTCGGAAGCTCGGTTACCTAAACGCGAGGAATTAAGGTTTTCGTGGCGAGAGGCCTATGGAATAGAAACTATGTCGGATATCTATTTGGGGGATAAGAAGAAGAATTTTTTATAGAAACTATTTTGGATATTCATTTGGGGAATAAGAAGAAGAATTTCTTACTCCCCAGATGAATATCCAAGATATTTCTATCATCTACCGTGGACTGGTCCAAACAGTCGGAAGCTCGGTTGCCTAAACGCGAGGAATTAAGGTTTTCGTGGCGAGAGGCCTATCATGGAATAGAAACTATGTCGGATATCCATTTGGAGGATAAGAAGAAGAAGAATTTCTTATAGAAACTATCTCGCATATCCATTTGGGGAATAAGAAAAATTTCTTACTTCCCAGATGGATAGCCAAGTAGAACAGAAAGTCATGATGACGTCAAAATGATGCTAAAATGACGCCTTCAACATCATTTTTGAAGTCATGACTAAATGACGTCTAAATGACCTCATAATGATGTCAAAGGCGTCATTTTAGCATCATTTTGACTTCATTATGACTTTTGTGTTCTACTTGAGTATCCAAGATATTTCTATCACTACCTCGGACTGGGCCAGACAATCGGAAGCTCAGTTCGCTAAATGCGAGGAATTAAGGTTTTCATAGCGAGAGGCTTATGGAATAGAAACTATGTCGGATATCCATTTGGGGGATAAGAAGAAGAATTTCTTATATTCCCCAGATGGATATCCAAGATTTATTTTTATCACTATTCACTACCTTGGACTGGTCCAGACAGTTCGGAAGTTTGGTTCCTTAAACGTGAGGAATTAAGGTTTTCACGGCGTGAGCGATCTCGGGATCGGAATATACCCGCTATCTCTGATATCTCTGATTTCGCGGGGGGTCCCTCCCTCCGACCCCAAAGCGAGCACGATTTCGCAGAATCAGAGTACGGGATCTTCCGATCCGCACTGAGAGAAAAATGTATGATATTTGAAACTATAATGATGACATAGTAAATGATTATTAGTTACGAATATCATTTTTATAGCAAGTGTTACCATTTATGTTGATGATTACGACATAGACATAGTATAAGTGACTCATGTAAAATTTTTACCAATAATTATAATTATTTGAAGTAAAAATATAGCAAGATAGAATATATGAATGATAAGAGAAATTAATCATTTTATATAGTCAATACAATTGGAATACTTGGCAAATATTGGTACAGGTAACTATATATTTTTCGCATGCTTTATTATACACATGGTAACAATAACAAAGGAATATGACTATAAATCTGTGTTCACTCTGCTATATTTTGCATGTTTAAGGACCGATTGTTCCAACTTCTTGCTAAGTTAACAGAATTAAATCATATGTTTCTCTTTATCTAATTTGAAGGAGAAACAAAGAGAGACATATGATTTAACTATTAGTTAGCTTACCAAGAAGTTGGAACAACCGGCCCTAAATGAACTATAAAAATATGTTTGAGGCCAAAACTCATAAAATATAGTGAGATTATTGTTATTCCAGCCATTTCTTTTCTCTCATGTTCATTTCTACCAATGTAAATTAACTTTAATCTCGGTTCAACATATTCTTTATCTTTTTTCAGTTCTAAGAATTAGAAAAAGATAAAAAATAAGTTAAACCGAGATTAAAGTTAATCTATATTGGTAAAAATGAACATCTGCGGTGGGCTTGCTAAAAATCGTCCCGGGGAACAACCGGCGCGCGACAGTCAGGATCAACCCAATCGCCGACCGCGCCGATCTCTCTCCTCCGTCGGCCGTCGCACGAGTTCCATCGGGTGTATTTATTACCGAGTCACCGTCGCCAGGGCCGCGGCTGGATTATTAGCCAACCAGCCAGCGTCGGCCGACCGCTATCAGCGGCGCGGACAAAGGTACACCGGGCGGCGGTATCTACGGTACAAATCGTGACGAAGCGATCTCGCGGCTTTCGCGCCGCCGTCGGCGGCGAAACGACGGGGCGACGATGACAGTAGAGGTTCGCGGCCGCGAGGAGAGTCCCGCCGCTCCCTGGATCCTACATCGTGCTGTCGTCGGCGCGATTGCCGTCGTGATTCTCCGCGGTGGAACACGTGCGTATGCAAATCGCAGCCGTACGCGTGATACGACATACGAGGCGACCCGCTTGCTCGCTCGCTCGGTGACGCCGCATCTATCGGAGCAGGGCCGAA
Source organism: Aphaenogaster floridana (assembly GCA_003063835.1). NCBI lineage: Eukaryota > Metazoa > Arthropoda > Insecta > Hymenoptera > Formicidae > Aphaenogaster > Aphaenogaster floridana. The sequence continues at coordinate 416,542 of NJRP01000020.1, read as the reverse complement.
GCCGGAGGTGGAGGATGCCTGCGTCATCGTGTATCATTGCCGAGATCGATCGTGAAACATGATCGCGCCGCCTTGCTCTGTCCGCCCGCGCCGCGTTCTACCGTCTCGCTCACGCGCCCTGCAGTGACTCCACGACGGAAGTAGATTGCCCTGGCGATCTGGCAGGCCGGGTAAGTGCCAATAGTGCCATGCGTGTGCCGTGCCGTGCCGTGCCGTGCGAGCGCGAGCGCGCGCGAGAAACGGACTCTCTCCGCGACGGAGACGATGTTGACAACGACGACGATGAATCTCGTCCCGCGGTCACGTGCTGACGCTTCCGCGACACCATGCGCGGCTCGCGTCGCGCGATTACACGGCGCGATCGCGGTGCGCGGCTCTCTCGGTTCTCACCCGCGGATTCCCCGTACGTGGGTGGGTAACGTTTGCGCGGTGTTATCGGAGACCGGAGAGCGAGGAAACGAGGAAATATATAACGTTTCCGAGGAACGTTTAGCAATAGTGATATAATGAGTTCCGGGAAGGAAGGAAGGAAAGGCGAGGAGCGCGCGCGCGATGACGCGAACGTATGTAAATATCTAAAGGCGCAATTCCCGCGTTCTCGCTTTGCAGCTCTACTTTAATGGATGGAGAGAAAGATTGCCGGCGGAAGAAAGAGGCCCGGGGCGATGCCCCGCCGTCGAACGCCGGCCCGCTCGCGTCCGGCGAGGAGACGGACTGGGAGGGTATGCTCAACACGGAGCGGCACCGGGGCGACCTCGGCGACATGACGTTCTGCATGGCCAACTACCTGAAGGAGACCATGAAGATGATGTATATGATGCGCAGCCATCATATGCTGACTGATGTGATACTGGAAGTCGGTTCCGAATTGTTTCACGCGCATAAAGTTATTTTAGCAGCAGCTAGTCCGTACTTTAAGGTAAGCTCAACAGCTGGGTGGAAATCGTGTCGTGCGTTAACTCGAATTTGCTTATCGCTTATCTCGCTCACAAAGTCGAGATTATTAAGTCGCTCACAATGTTGATGGTGTAAGTTGATGTGTTGATTGGCTTTCAAATTCCAGGCAATGTTTACTGGAGGATTGAAGGAATGCGAGATGACGAGGGTGAAGCTTCAGGGTGTCTGTCCGACCACGATGGCTCGCTTAATGTACTTCATGTATACTGGTCAAATAAGAGTTACTGAGATTACCGTGTGTTCGCTGCTGTCGGCAGCTACCATGTTCCAAGTACGTAAACAATTTAAGAAAAACATATCGTAAAGTCTACAATAGATGTAGTAAGCCTTTTGCCATCTGCTCTAAGCTAACAATAAGTAATTTCCGACAGAAAACGTTTCCTACGTTGCTTTAAGCCCTAAACTTTACAGTTGAAATTTGGTTTACTCTTAAAGCTTAGGAATTACGACTTAAGGTAGCATAGGCAAAGCTTTTTATCGAAATTATTTAGCTTAGAGCAGAAGGCTAAAGGCTTATTACACTTATTGTAGACCCAGCCTAAAGGAAAGCATCTGAGTGAATGGCGAATAACACAGGACTTGATCTCTGTGCTGATATGATTTTACGTTTGTTAAATGTGTCTCGTTACAGGTCAGCAATGTGATAGATGCGTGCAGTGTTTTTCTGGAAAGGCAACTCGATCCCACGAACGCGATTGGAATCGCCAACTTCGCCGAGCAGCACGGCTGCCACGATCTGTATCATAAGGCGAATCAGTTCATTGTTCAGCACTTTAATCAGATATGCCAGGAGGAGGAGTTCTTGCAACTGTCCGCTATACAGCTAGTGACACTCATCAGGAAGGACGAGCTGAATGTACAGGAGGAAAGGGAGGTTTACAACGCCGTGCTGAAGTGGGTCAAGTACAACGAAGATGCGAGGCGACCCAAGATGGAGCATATACTGCACGCGGTACGCTGTCAGTACCTCACGCCGAATTTCCTGCGGGAGCAGATGAAGAACTGCGATGTGTTGAAGAAGGTCCCGGCATGTCGCGAGTATTTGGCGCAGATCTTCAAGGATCTGACGTTGCACAAGAAGCCGGTTGTGAAAGAGCGTACGCCTAACACGCGGCGGGTAATATACATCGCTGGTGGTTTCTTCAAGCATTCGCTCGACGTTCTGGAGGGCTACAACGCCGACGACAAGACGTGGACGCAGCACGCCAAGCTTATCGTTCCCAGATCCGGTCTGGGCGGTGCGTTTCTCAAGGGGATGTTCTACGCGGTCGGCGGCAGGCACAATTCACCGGGAAGCAGGTTAGCACTTGGACACCGTTCAACGTTTCAGAGCTATAATAATACGGGGTGTTTGGAAAATTACCTGGAAAAACTTGGAAAACTCAAATTCTCAAGGAACTTTTTCTACCTGAAGAAACGAAGGAATTCTCACAGAATTTTATTGAGACTCGGGGACTTTTTGTTAAGATCGTGTCTTTGATTTCGTTTTTATTTTGCGAAAACCAAAGTGCGCTATATTTTTGGTATCAAAGAGTGCCATGTAAGTTCTATTTGCGCTTTCTAGATTTCTGAATGTCTTGTTTAGATATTTAGATATATTCCGTTTCTTTTAAAGACAAAATTCTCTTCAAAATTTAAACGTATAGCAGATTCTATTTTCTTATTGTATTTTTTAGAAATAGAAACTATTTTTTGAATACAATGTAAAATGTTTATTTTATGAGTCTTTTGTTTTTAGTACTTTTTCCAATCTGATATTCGAGTAATTCTTAGTTTTTCCCATGATCATATGAATAGAAAATAAGAACTGCATATATGCATAAGAAATCCAGATAATAAATTCATTTTTACTTTGCATCTATGAAACTCCAATTTTGCATGGAAGTTTGAAGAAGAATGTCTAAAAAATCGGGAAATTTATTCTGTGATATACAGAGTAGTCTACCAATTTTTCATGCTACTTGATAAATGTAATTATCAAGTAGCATGAAAAATTAGCAGACTGCTCTATGCAAATGGTTCCGAATGCGAACACTAAGGCCGATTGAGACTTTGAAATACAGCTAAAAGAATGACACGACTTTTTTCAGGTATGACAGCGACTGGGTCGACAGATATAATCCAATGACGGATCAGTGGAGACCGTGCAGCCCAATGTCGGTACCGAGGAACAGGGTTGGGGTTGCCGTTATGGATGGCCTGTTGTACGCCGTCGGTGGCAGCGCGGGCGCCGAGTATCATAATAGCGTGGAGTGCTATGACCCGGATCAAGATTCGTGGACCAGTGTGAAACCCATGCATATCAAGAGATTAGGCGTAGGAGTAGCAGTAGTGAATAGGTACTAATTGTCATACTCGCGCCAACAGTTATTGAACGGATAAAAATGTTAATTGAACAGTCATTTATGAAAATAGATAGTAAATTTAAATTTCAAAGTAAATCATATTTAGCTATGGCATCAGTAGGCTAATTATGTTACTGATATAAACTATAGTACTTTGAATATTACACAATATTGGCGTTCCTCTCAAATATAAAAGGCATACGCTTTCAATTTTATTTTAAAACATAGTTTCTATATATATACATATATATATATATATATTCTATACATTAAAGGAGCTGGACATAATATATTAAATTTATTTATGACATAATGTAATGAAGTACGATTGTTCCTGATAGATTACTGTACGCGATCGGTGGCTTCGATGGTAAGGATCGGCTCAACTCGGTTGAGTGTTATCATCCCGAGAATGACGAGTGGACAATGGTGTCGCCTATGAGGTACAGTCGTTCGGGGGCTGGTGTGGCCAGTCTGGGCCAGTACATATACGTTATAGGCGGATACGACGGAAAATCGCAATTGAATTCGGTAGAGAGGTACGACACGGAGCACGACATATGGGAAAACATGTGCTGCGTTACTATCGCCCGCAGTGCTCTTAGCGTCACCATCCTTGACGGCAAACTATACGCAATGGGTAAACATGATTCTATCGATTTGAGTAAATAAAAATTAAGCTGTTTTTTTTAGAGAGGTATGCTGTAAAAAATGATATTCACATACAGTTCCTTCTTTTCTAGGAGGATACGACGGTACGACGTTCTTAAACATAGTAGAAATTTACGATCCAGCCAAGGACCAATGGATCCAAGGTGTGCCTATGACATCGGGAAGATCCGGCCACGCTAGCGCGGTGTCGTATTATCAGTGTCCTATACACTGTGATCATTTGGATTATAATATCTCACTAGAGAAACCGCCATCGTGATACGCGGAGCTGATACGCTTTTTAGGGGACATTCGAAAGCAAGGATAATAGTCAAATTCTTTCATTCGCGAGGTAAACGTACAAGGCAAAATGGAACTGCAGAATAGAGTGTAAAAGGGAACTGTGTTATATAAAGTGGGAAGATTGACATATACAGTTATCCTTCAATCGTCCGTAATTGAATTGAAAAGTGTATCATGTAATACTTAGACGACACGCGGCGTGTCGTCAAACTGGACCATGTTTGGTCGGCTAGAAAATTGCGGCTGGCCGACAGAAAGCGCTTTCTCGACAAAGCGAGGTAACTTTCGTTATTTCGCGGTTTATCGAAGGACCAATTTATCTTATTCATTAGGATAAATGCGACTGTGCTACATTTGATAGCTTTATTGCTTTTTTAATTATAGATGATTCTATAATTAAATATAATGTATAGAGAAGTAATATATAATGTACATATTCTCATATCGTAAGAAAATTATTTTTAAAGAAAATGCGGAAGTGTTTTTTTTAGTTTAGTGTCCAACTATCGCATATATGTCTATATATTTAATCACTATCTTAACGTCATTGCCGTCATCGTAACTTATTTCCATCAATTCATCTTATTAAAATTTTTATCAAAATTGTTGCGCGCAAATATCGGGCATTTAAATGCAAATTTATATTTATACGTGTTGATATCGACTTGAACGTATCTAAATGCCGAAGCGATATTTTTATGGAAAGTTATGCAAGCGATGTTTGCGTGTTTAAAATGGACGTTTAGGGGCAAAGATACAGCGGACAAATTCTTGCAGCAGTTAAAGTAATCGAATTTCTGTAAAATATAGTCCCTGCATATCGCGTCACGCTCCAATAAATTTGTAATAGAATGGCGCATTCGGAATGCAAGAAGTACGTTACGTGTCCTATGTGCAAAGGCGCAGGTAGGAACATTAGCCGATTGCGAAATATTTTAACGAGTGTCGATATTTATTTCGTGATAAAAACTATATTTAAAAAAGGTATGTCTGCCACCCGCGCGGTGACGGAAGCGATTTCCTTATCTGTTCAGCATGAAAATGCAAATTCATCACAAGTTGCAAAAACGCAATTTGTCGAAGCAGCGTATTCCGGGGCTTCGGGAGACCTGCGTTTTCCCACGTTACCCGACAGGTACATCGGGCATGTTTAACTTCTTAATGTATTTTACTAAAATTTCAGTATGAGGCGCAATATTATTTGAATCAAGCTAAATTGGTGGATCAAACAAAATATATTTAAATACATATAAGTACTAATAAACGTTGAATATATTACCTGCATATATATTTAAATATGTATGATATTTTCATGTAGCAAACATCCGAAGGATGTTACTCCTGCGGCCAATTACGAGGACTACGCATCTATGCTGGAGGGCGATTGTGTAGAAACATCAGAGGAATTCGCGAGTCCGCAGGAAGCACTGAAACACGCCATGCAGAGCTTAAAGCAGGATCAATGGCAGAGTAGCGTATCGGCTCTAATAAAGCTAATGCACATTTCGAGGATTCAACCGGAATTGCTGGACTCCAATATGCCTCGCATATATCGAACCTTGTGCAGGTCATTTGAGCATCTCTTTTGCCATACATTTGCTCGCTGCAATAAAACATCATTATATTGCAGTTTGCTACGAAATACGAGGCCGCACGTCGTTAGAACTGTCTGCCAGATAGCGATGGAGTTGTACAAGACAGTCCAGTGTACGCAAAGACCTGAGTTTGACGAGCTTGCATCCACGCTGCTTTTGAAAAGCACGCATACGAACAAGGGGATCCGAAATGACGCTCAACGTGCCTTGGATTCCATGGTGTCACACTTGCCTCCTGCAACTTGTATTCGGATATTGACCAGCGAACACGGCGCTAGGTGATCGAATGGAGTTTACTTCATCTTTGATTAAATCGATATCTCGGACAATTACATTGTTATATGATATATCTACTACAATTAATTGATTTTTTGTCCTTATAAATCATGAATTTTAAATGTTGTCTTTTTGTCTACAGCCACAAGAATCCGTTGATAAGAGCAACCGTGAGTCGATTGCTCTATAATATTATTAACATTATTGGAGTGGAGTGTTTATTGTCAAATCCAAATCTCAAAGATATCCGCCGTAAGATATTCACTATGTGTACTAAATTTCTTCTCGATGGTAATAACGAAACAAGGTACTCTTATGATTCGCATTTTTCAGGATTATATCATCAATAAAAGTCTTATAATCGCACAACTTTTTCTTGTGATTCTTTAGAAATTATTTATTATATATTCTTAAAGAAGATTTATTATTCCTTGACAAAGAGATGTTCATGCATAGACATTTGTCTTCGAATAGTATTGCAAGTTATAAAAATTCCAAATCTCATTACACTTAATCTAAACGTTTTTAAAATCAATTTATTTATATCTTCTGTAAAATTTAGAATTAAGAATCACTTAGATAATGAAGCAGATGTATAATAATTGTGAATTGCAGGAATGACGCAAAAAAGACATTAAAAGCGATGATGGACCACCCAAATTTCGATGTTCTATTATATATGGATGTAGACTGGAAGATTATTAGTAGTATAGAGAAGCAATTGGTGTCTTTGAAATACAGCCGGATTCATAACGTGTAACATTATCCGTTATCCTTATGAATCAAGAATGTAATGATATTAATTGTCCATTTCTTGTAACGTCCCAATAAAACACGTATATAGATTATAATATAAAATTAATAACATTATTCTTAATACCATTAATATGATTTTTAATTTATTAATATTAAATGATAGCCAATTAAACAATTACGTTTAGAAAATGGCGTGCAAAATGCGAATCATTAAATTGTGATATTAATCATGCAATAAGAGATTACGTTATGTATGAATGATTGAATAAACATGAGAACAAAAAGGAGAATACATAAGTGAGCATGCAAAAAGCAGAATGATTGTGCAAATCTATAAAAGTATAAGAAATGTATGTTTCATAAGAACAAAAATAATTAATGTAAGAATTTAAATTAGTAAATTATAAAATTAGAAGTGTAGCAGAAGTTGACCAATTTTAAAGAGATAGACAATCTATTCTATAATATTTTATAACTTATACAAATCTAATGAAAACTACACATTATATAGTAACATGAAGTACTTGTCTTGTAAATGAACACATCTATTCAAATCTATTCCCATATCATAATCCATACAGATTTAAAATTTTACGAATTTTTGAAATATCAGTTCTTAGAATTTTAGTTAGTGCCACCTCCTACCTGATTATATTCTCCTGATACCTTGTTAATTTTTGGAGAATTTAATAAATGATTGTGGTAAATTTCTTAATGTCGGTAACCGAGCAGATACCTTAATTATCTACAGTCGTAATACCATCGATATTACCGACGTCCTTCGGATCTTAATTATCAATGCCGAAAAATTTATTACATTTAAATTCTCAAAAATTGGCAAAGTATCAGGAGAATATAATCGGGTAAGAGGTGGCACTAGCTAAAATTCCAAGAATTCCTAGGACTTTTAATCCAAATGCTTGAATTGCTAAATTAAACAATTTATGCATTAACATCTATCAACGCTTTTAAAATAAGACACGTTGCATAATGCACATTGTTTAAATTTCATTGTTTAAATTACACTCTGTATACATAATTTCGAATTATCATGAACGCTCTTTGCGCAGATCCGTGGACCTGTCTCTTATACACATCTAGATGTGTATAAGAGACAGCTTTCATTGTTTAAATTACACTCTGTATACATAATTTCGAATTATCATGAACGCTCTTTGCGCAGATCCGTGGACAGTGGTACGCATCAGCTTCTCCGTGTTTATGACACTTGGCTCGGAGGTTATATCGTAAATATGGCGCTCGCCATTACTTGAGACTCCTCAAGACGCAACATCGACGACGCGACATTCAGGGTCCGTCGTGTTCCACAACGTCGCGGATTATCGTCGGCTTCCAGAAGGGGTCCAAAATGCCGTCAGGTCACTGCCGACGTCGCGCATCATCCACGTCGCAATTCTGCCTGATTTAAGATAAAACGCGACGCGACGTGATGAAATCCGTGTACAAGTTGTTCCTGCTGTGCCTTATCCTCGCCGCGCTGATAATACTGCTCAACGTGACCACCAATTTCTCCAACAAGCTATACGACCAGCAGCTCGCGAGCAGGGAGCGCCTGGCGCTCACGAAGAAGTCCCCCACGTCCGTAAGCGAGGTGACGATATGTGTAGTGGTGTGCGGAGACAGGCTGCACGAGGCCCTGACCATGCTGAAATCAGCGTTGGTCTTCGCCAGCAGGCCGCTGCAATTCGTAATATTAGCGGAGCAGAACCTGATACCAGCCTTCAGCGAGAAGCTGTCGGAGTGGCGGCTCATATCCAATAAGACCTTCGACTTCTTGTTGCGGCCCATCACCTTCCCGGACGGTAGCGATGTAGCCATGTGGAAGAAGCTGTTCAAGCCCTGTGCGGCGCAGCGACTGTTTCTACCGGTAAGCATATCAGGCTGGTGATTTAATTCCAGCTAGCAATGTTTTTTGCGAGAGCGAGCAGTTAGATTTACAGGATTTATGTTTCAGACCGTGCTGAACGACACGGATGCGGTGCTCTACGTGGATACAGACACCCTGTTCTTAGCGCCGCCAGAGAAGATCTGGGATGAGTTCAAGAAGATGAACTCTAGCCAGCTGGCAGCTCTCAGTCCTGAGCACGAAGATCCCAACACCGGTTGGTACAATCGATTCGCCAAGCATCCATATTACGGCAAGCTGGGTGTCAATTCAGGAGTAATGCTAATGAATCTGACGAGAATGAGAGAGTTCCGATGGACGGATTACGTGATTCCCATTCACAAGGAGTACAAGCTGAAAATAACCTGGGGTGATCAGGACATCATCAACATAATATTCCATTATCATCCGGAGAAGCTGTACGTGTATTCGTGCCGGTACAACTACAGGCCGGATCATTGCATGTACATGTCAGTGTGCGCGGAGGCGGAGAGGGAAGGCGCTCTGGTGCTCCACGGTTCCCGTGGTACGTTCCACTCGCAGAAACAACCGCCTTTCAAGGCCGTGTATCGAGCCATGCAGGAGTATCAGCTGAACACGGACCCGTACGACGAGCTGCTCGTGCCGATGAGGAATTACTTGGCGATGGAGGACAAGTCAAACTGCGGCCGCGTCTCGAAGGTGTTCATCATCCAGCCGGAGCTGCATCTGGCTGCCCGTAACTTCTAAAACTTCTTAATCGAGCGTATCAAAATTATATACTCACGCGAGCTTTTCGTCTATATCCTTTTATAAAACTTTTAGATGCTCGTTTTTCGTTAATCGATATGAATCTTATATACAGATATATTGACGCAATAACGAATAGGGTATAAGCGTATTCGTATACGTATTGGCGAAGTCACTTTCGGCCGTAAACGTAATATTATCCGCGTTCTTCCCGTCTCGGAGTTCTCAAGCGAGATTTTAGACCCTAAAAATACTTAACTACAATAAATACTTATGTATACATACTTATGTACGTAAGTCTTAACACATTATGGACTGGTATACTTAAAGTAACGATAATGCGTAAGGAGCCATTGTGATGTATATAAGCATCCTGCTTCGTTATATAAGCACCTTTACGAGATTATGTACTGTTATTACGCAATACGTAAAAAGGCGGCGTGTGTAAATCACGCTGATTAATGTTATTCGATTATATATGTTCGCGGGGGAACCACGGACTCACGCGACCCGTCCACAATGTGTTAAGTCGAAGAGTCTAGACTCGAGATTCGCGAGCGTGATCCGCGAGCGCAAATTAGAGGGTATAAACGTGTTAATTCCAAGCGATTCCATATAGACTGAACTTTTTCTATAGTGCATTTGAGTTTTTTTTGTTAACAAGTGCGCTATGTTGTTACTGTTTGTACGAGGTGCGGTGCGGCGAATATGTTGTTATGCATTTTTATCCGATACCTTTGGACAATACTCGAGCGGTGCTGGGCGATCGGCGCTTATCTTCGGAGTACTTGGCCCTTGGACAGGATACTAGATTTGTTCTTTACTGCCGCGCTGAATTGCGCCAGAACTTTCCCTTCTCGCTTTCGCCAATTTTCAAATATATATCTATTTCACTTTAAGTACAGTATTAGTGCACGAGTATATACTAGTTCAGCTGTTAAAAGCAGACTTACATCTCTCGCGATGTTGCTGTATTGGATACACTTAACGAGAGATACTATCACTTTTTTATATATATTTGAGGCTTCCAGGATATTCTAATAATGATGGAAAGGCTGAAAGAAGAAATATCAGGTCCATTGTTAATAACATCGATTTTGCTTCCGTTGTCTACACGGGCCCTACATATGCAATCTATCGGAGATGAGCCCTGATCGCGCGACGCGGAACTATTTTGAAAGTGACTCACGTCCGGTTTCGAAAATCTCACTAGAATCGAAAGATAATCGGTCTCTCTCTATTTGTACAAAAAGTATAATATTATTGGATTATACTATTTTCAAAATAAGCGCCTCGCATTTTAACGGGGACGGGTAATTGATTGTGTAAGTATGAGTATATGGATTTTATAGTATTATACGTATGAATTAAATTCCGGCGAGAGTGTTCACATTTTTACACACGATTTTTCTCTACGATTTTTTCTACGGTTTTGTACGATACGCATTTTGCATCGTTCAACGACCCGACGATACGATGCCATTTGTGATACTTTTCCTATAGGTATTGTACAATGAAGCTTAAATAAAAGATCTGTCTGAATACATGAAAGTGTGAATATGTATTCAATACGTAATCAACATTAATTCACTCGATGAAACGTACTTTATACATTGACACGACATAATATACCAGGAAGTTCGTACCAATCCTTATTTTGCTTTTCACCGTTTATTCATTAAAGCAAACAGTCATGTTTCATATATTGAATTTAAGTAAAAGAACTTAATATTTCCTCTCGAGAGGAGCCTTGGCTAACAACCAGATCTGCAACCATACATTTATCTGAAAGCTAAAAAATTGAAACTAAATATTAATGATAGTAAGGCTCTCAGATATAAAATCAAAGACGATTCAATAAAAGCCAATACTTTGTATTTGTATATTCATATTGTACATTTAATAAATAAATTGTTTTGCCTCGACAACGGCGTTGGTTCACATTGGCTTTTATTGAATCGTCTAAAAAATTGATTTATGGCACTTGCTGTGAATTATTCTTCGTTTCAAGAACCCTTTAAACTTATGTATAATGCCGGTAACCAATAGGAAACAATACAGATAAAAGAACTTCAAATAAATGAAAAAAATATAATAGGTGCCTTATACTTTTGGCCAAGGCTATAATTGCTTTATTGATGATTGGTGAAGATGGTGAAGAACACGAAAAGAATAATTTTGAAGTATCCAAAATTTAGCCAGATACAGATCTGAAAATAATTATGTTGGACCATCCAAAATATAATTATGTAGGAAGCTCAAGCATAATGACAATGCTACAAAAAGTTCGACATTCTAGCAAACTGCTTGAGCGTCCTACATAATTATCTTGAATGATCCAATATAATTATTTTCTGATCTGTATCTGACTAAATTTTTAGATATTTCGGCAAAACCGTTCTTTCCGTGGAAAAATAAATTTTCATGTATCTTTTTCGAGTGCTGTTGTCGAGTGTCCTTTTATTTTTTATAGCAAATTCTTTCGTATATAGAGAGAAGGGCTCGCGATAGTGCGCGCTTCGCACCTCATTGTTAGCATTGTGACGCAGCGATGGACAACAGGCAACGCTCAAGGGGGGTCGGCTGATGCGAGAAGGGGCCCCGCACGAAGCGATCAGTCCTCTCGCCGCTGCTTTCTGGTCACGGTGGCACGCGAGTTCGTGAAATCGGCCTCGCGCGATTTTCTCCCGCTACATAATGTTCTCTCGTGTCCGAAGGAGGTGCCGTTGGTGTTAAACGAATTGGAGGAAACGTCGTACGGAGGTGAAACCCGCCCGAACAAAGTCATCTACCTAGGGCAAAGGGTTCCCAGCGATATTTACTTTTTCGGATATATACCGTAGAGGCAGCTCTACAAATATGTGAAAAGGAGAACTTTAAGGTATATACAAAGCCTTATCGTGCAACGATTGAGAATCGTTCGTTCTCGAGAAGACTTTGTTCGAAAATTAATCGAACCGTAACTATCGTCGGATAAGAGGTAGATAAGTCGCTGAGGAGTAACGTGCGATCGTAACGAAGAGAATTCTTCTTTGAGAAAATTCTTTTTTGGCAATAGAATGGCTTTTTTTTTTTTAATTATTATTAATGTTACCGATCGTTCCCTTTCGTGTTTCCTAGAAGCTATGAATTTTGGAGTAAAGTCTTCTCTAGGATAATTCAAATCGATTAGAAGTGACTTGAGCGAGTGAGTCGTTCACAGCTGAGTGGACTGTCAGATCGTGATCGAGTATTGCACGGAAAGAACGATTTTGCTGAAGTATCTAAAAATTTGGCCAGATACTTACAGATCTGAAAATAATTTTGTTAGACCATCAAAAATAACTATGTAGGATGCTCAAGCTTGATGATAATGCTGTAAACAGTTTTGATATTTTAGCAACTATTTTGGGCGCTCTACATAATTATTTTGGTGGTCCAACAAAATTATTTTCAAATCTGTATATAGCCAAATTTTTAGACATTTCAGCAAAACCATTCTTTCTGTGTGTGTTTTAAATCTTAATTGCGAAGTTCAGCGTCGGAACGCGATATAAAAACGAGTGCTGCATTTAGCGCTAAGAACGGGATTTAGCGCGGCGGGAATCTCGCAGAAAAGAGGCGAATCGCCGGTTATTTATTGCGTTTTCACGGGTAATGTACTAGTATATATCCACTCAGCAACGTAGCTGAATGGTGAATACGAAGAAAGGAATTCGCTTTTAACGCGCTATCAAGTATGTCTAAAAGGCTCGTTTGTCAATGTTAATTTGCAGTGTAGAGTCAGGTTGATGTTTGCCGAAGAACATATAATTGTCCCCAAAGCGTCTGCGAAATGAAGTATAAAATATCTGTGAAGCGATATGCCCGATATATCTTAACTTGATTTTTTTAAATCGTCTCTTTTATTTCTGGAGAGATTCTCACTTACAAACAAGAATCTAAATTTTTTTCCTAAATTTTCATCGCAAGAGTCGACGTAACAGAGAAGAAATTAAACAATCCAAAGTCTAATATCACCACCCACACAACACAAAACTCAACAGAAACGTTTCTGAAACATTTCTGAAACTTTGAAATGTTTCTGTTGAGTTTTGTGCTGTGTGGGCATCTATGAAATGATAAACATCTCTATGTAGCGATACACTCAAGTCGTCTTAACTTAATTCTTTTAAATCGTCTATCTTATTCCTGGATTCTCAGTTAAAGCTCAAATTTTTTCCCTAAATTTTCACCGCAAGAGTCGATCAACATAAGAGAGAAGAAATTAAACGATCTAATTTTGCCATCTGCGAAACGATAAACATTCGTAGAACGATATACCCAAGTTGTCTTATTGTTAACTTTATTTCTTTAAATTGTCTGTCTTATTTCTGAAATTCAGACAAACGATTTAAAGAAATAAATTTAATTATAAACAAGAGTTTAAATTCTCTCCCGTGAATTTTTATCGACGTAACGGAGAAGAAGCTAAACGATCCAAGACCTAATTTCGATCCCTAATCTCCCGAGACGAATTCCCATCAGCTTCTTTTCTTCGCTGCACATCCGTCTCCCGCGGGACCATCAAGATCGATCGCCATCAATCCAGAAATAAGACAAACGATTTAAAGAAATAAATTTACTTATAAACAACAGCCCAAATTCTCCCCTGTAAATTTTTATCAACGTAACAGAGAAGAAGCTAAACGATCTAAGACCTAATTTCGATCCCTAATCTCTCGAGACGAATTCCCATCAGCTTCTTTTCTTCGCTGCACGCCAGTCTGCCGCGGGACCATCAAGATCGATTGCCTTCAATCCAGAAATAAGACAAACGATTTAAAGAAATAAATTTACTTATAAACAAGAGCCCAAATTCTCCCCTGTAAATTTTTATCAACGTAACGGAGAAGAAGCTAAACGATCCAAGACCCAATTTTAATCCCTAATCTCTCGAGACGAATTCCCATCAGCTTCTTTTCTTCGCTGCACGCCCGTCTGCCGCGGGATCATCAAGATCGATCACCGTTGATCTTTGATCCACCGGTCCCGATTCGCGGCCCGAGTCTCGCGGATCGCGAGTCTCATTCGCGCCTGTAACGCGATAAGGATCGAGCGGGCGAGCGAGGCGATAACGGGTAAACGATAACGGGCGGACGAGTGGAAAGAAAGGGGTATTTGGGTCCCGGTGGCTGCCAGTTGCGACGACGAGCGCGTCCCGGTCGCGATCGCTGCTACCGTCGCTCCTCTATGCTCGCTGGATTAGGTGCCCTCGCATAATCTCGTTGCATCGTGAAAAACCCACACACGGACGCGGATACGGATACGGACAGGTGCGCGCCGATCGCGGCGAGGAAGAGGTGAGAGGCCGGTGTTGTGTGTGTCTTCTCGTTGCGCGTTCCGCACGGGCGTTGCGTGTTATTTGTTACTCGCCGGCGTGTACTCGCTCGTAACGTTACGGTATTGACGTGTATACCGCTGTACAGGGTGTCCCGAAAACCGCCGACAAGCTTGCCACCGCGCGTTGCTCGAGGAGAGTTATTAAGGCTCCTGGCTACTATCTCATCGCTACTATCTCAGATCGTGACGTTAGAAGTGAGAAGACACGCAACAAAATTTCTTGCAAAATATATTAAAATAGAAATATTTTTCAATAAAACAGTATTTGCAATCGATAGAATAGACTTGTAAAATATATGAAAAATTCTCTTACAGTCTTAAGATTCCTAGCCACTCACCACTACTATCTTAGATTGTGTGTGACGTCAGAAAACACACAACATAAATTGCAAAATATATTAAAATAATAATAATAGTTTTATTGAGTACAATGGTTTACAATATAAGATTAGTAATTTTACATAAATTAATATACAAAGAAAACAATGAGTACACAGCAAGTAAGGAGTACCAAGTATTAAAATAGAAATATTTTTCAATAAAAAAAACAGTATTTGCAATCGATAGAATAGACATTTGTTTCGGAATTAAATTATATTTATTTCTACATATTATTAATTTGACAGTGTTGTCGCAGTTATGAACGTAGCTTGTTTCGTTTTTGATTAGGCGCAATTTAATTCTAGATATACGGTTATTTATTGATTAACGAAAGGGGAGTTTTCGATACATTTCACGTGTCTGTTCTATTGATTGCAAGTGTTGTTTTATTGAAAAATGTTTATTCTACACAGAAAAAAAGGAAGAGTCAAATCAAAACTTATATACTCAAATTAACGCGTTTATTGCTTCGTATATACGCAACAATCTATAATCTTCTTATAAGAATTTAATAATCTTAAATTTCAACATTGTTACAGTCTTACTTCAATATTATAATTGTCACCTAAAGAATACAATATAATTATCTTAACAATAAAGTAAAAAGAAAATTATAATCTTCAATTTGAAGATATATTATTTTATATCCAACAGTTTTGCCTTTCCATTCAAGAAAATTATTCTTAAATAATAAGAATATATTTTTCTTGATTGAACTATATAAAATGGCTTTATTCAAGCAAATTTTCTCCGTTTATATAATCTCGCAATATAATCTCATTTCAAGATTTTTTCCACTGAAACTAAAGATATTTTCAAATCAAGAATATTCTTTTTTTCTGTGTACAAATGAAATTTAAATATTGTCAAAAAATATTTATTGAAAATATCTAAATTTCATTTTAATGTATTTTGCAAGAATTCTTATTACAGGTTTTCTCGCTTCTAATGTTACAGTCCGAGATAGTGGTAGTGAGTGGCCAGGCGCTTTAAAAAAAATATAACAAGTAAAAGACGCCGCTACTTTCGCTGCATTACACCCCGACATTCGCACGGAAACCTGTTGCATTACTCCGTTTGTCTTCCGTGACACATTCGCAGTCGTGCGACGGCCAGTTAAAATGACGAGTCAAAAACATCATTACGTTGCGCAATTATCTGCCTGCTCGACTCGCGACATCAGCCTCCGGAGGAAGGTTTATCTTCGCGCCGTATTACCGCTAATTGGAGACGCGATAAGCGGCGTGAGTTTGTTGAGTAAGCTTTGACCGGACGGTCGGACAATCATGGCTCGGGAGAGAGTTGTTCCCGGTACTAACGCACCGTGGAATAAATGTCAAACGTTAGGGACATGGTAGAATACTAGCGGTACTCAGTACTCGTGTCTACGAAGCAAACATAAGTCGGCGTGCTGCTAATTACTCGGCGGAGCGAGGCGAAATTTAATGACGGAAAAGAAATCTTTATACACGGAAAGAACGGTTTTGCTGAAGTATCTAAAAATTTAGCTAAATACGAATCTGAAGATAATTATGTTGGACCATGAAAATAATTACGTTAAATTAAGTATAATGCTAATGATACAAATAGTTTTGACATTCTAGCAATCAGATTGAGCGTCCTAAATAATTATTTTGGATGGTCCAATATTATTTTCTTATTTATATCTGGCTAAACTTTTAGATGCTTCACCTAAAGCATCTTTGCAGCTTTATCACGTTATGATAAAGCTGCAAAAAGTTTTGGTATTCTAGCGACTAATTTGAGCGTCCTACATAATTATTTTGGATGGTTCAACATAATTATTTTCAGATCTGTTTCTGACTAAATTTTTAGATACTTCAGCAAAACCGTTCTTTCCATGTTACGCGCGTTCATTCCATTTTTTAAAATTCCTAACTGGATTCGCGTGGCAAATTTTATTTTTAATTTTTCATCGCGCCGCTGGTGCAATTAATGATTGAGCGAACAAGCTCGATGAGAGGTCCAATCACTATGCGCCGCACGATCTCCTTCTGGACTTCTCAGACACGATTGACCGTAATCGAGGGCAATTGGAATGGCGATATTGCACGTCGTTGGCAATTTCCATTGTCGTAGGAGAATAGCCGTTTACGAAATCCGCGACAGCTTAGTCAGAGGTTGTTGCGACTTGACGCCAACGACCTGTAAACCGAATCCGCCTGCGTCGTTCGTTCGTTTGCGCGACTATAGAAGCGACCTGTTGTCGCGCTAATTTTACCGTCCCGTTGGATCGCGAGATAAAATTGCTGACGACGTACGAGATAGTCCGTCGTGTAATCTGTCGCTGTAATTTTGCTAATTAAAATTTAACTTATCATGTTAAATAATTAGTTAAATATCTCTTCCGGAAGAAGGAGCTAAAGGACCTACCTGAGAAATTATTGAGGATGGAAAAGCGAATTCTTGGTGCTACACGGAAAGAATGGTTTTGCTGAAATATCTAAAAATTTGGCCAGATACAGATCTGAAAATAATTTTGTTAGACCATCAAAAATAACTAAATAGGACGCTCAAAATAATTGCTAGAATATTAAAACGTTTTGCAACATTATCGTCGCTTGAGTGTCCTACTTAGTTACTTTTGATGGTGTAACAAAATTATTTTCAGATCTGTATTTGACCAAATTTTTAGGATATTTCGGGAAAACCGTTCTTTCCGTGTAAAGATAAAAGATATACACGGAAAGAACGGTTTTGCTGAAATATCTAAAAATTTGGCAAGATATAGATCTAAAAATAATTTTGTTAGACCATCAAAAGTAACTATGTAGGACTTCAAGCATGATGATAAAAAGTTTTCGGCTGCAAAAAGTTTTGATATTCTAGCAAGCATTTTGGACGTCCTATATAATTATTTTGATGACCCAACAAAATTATTTTCAGATCTGTATCTGGCCAAATGTTTAAATATTTCAGCAAATCATTCCTTCTGTGTATGATTGTCGCTTTATGACTGTCGCGTACGCGTCGTCACGAAAATACGCGGAATTCATTCTTGCACATTCGCAGTTATCAGATTAATCGAAATCGAATCGGTTCGAATTCCTGACTTGTTTGCCGTTATTTGCAGGAAAGGAAGCGTGTTACGTTTGAGACAATCTGGATAACGATTGCGTCATGTTGCCTTAGAATTTGAAGCGAATAACGAAAGATAGTTTGCGAATAACGCAGGCAGTTCTGCCATATTTTCCTGCCACGCTTCTTTCAAATTATTGCGTAACATGGATCGACAAGAATGATGTTTTTCCAACGCACTAACGCGACTCCGGACATGTGGATTTTGCGATAGCTCAGATGAGCGGGTGCAGTAAAATATTATTATTAGATTGAAATATTAATATTAGATTGATTAAAACGACACAAGTACACGGAAAGAATGCTAAGAATATTTTGCTGAAATATCTAGAAATTTGGCCAGATATAGATCTGAAAAGTAATTTTGTTGGGCCATCAAAATAATTATGTAGGGCGCCCAAAATAGTTGCTGGAACATTAAGACTTTTTACAGCATCATCATCATGTTTGAGTGTTCTACACAGTTGTTTTTGATGGTCTAACAAAATTATTTTCAGATCTGTATCTGGCCAAATTTTTAGATACTTCAGCAAAATCGTTCTTTCCGTGTAGAATTAGGAGGCGGGGAATTGTAAATACAAGCCGTTTCAGAGTTCGGCGCGGCGCGATAAACGTTGAATTGCATTACCCGGAATCTCGCGATTTGGATCTCAGATTTCGATCCACAATTCGATCCAATCGCAGCTATTATCGCGAAAGATTAAGTAAGACTTAAAACTGTCATACCGTGCTCGCGATATTCTCAGGCATTTCGTTAGGCGTCGCATATTTATATCAATTTCGTGTACTTTTAATGCCGAAAACTGATTGCTGAACACTGATTATAAGAAAGAAACGGTACAATCTGCCAGAGATATTGATTTAGATAAAAATCTATTTGTCTGGCTCGTTAACATACAACTGTAGTTACAATTCTATAGTTACAATATCGCAGGTAGTACAGTTTGAGAAAACCGTTTAAAGGTGTATATAATTATTTGCAAGAATATTACTAAACACAAAAAGATCTAGCCCGACCGAAGAAGGTGCATAGTTATTTATTTGTTATAATTATTCATTTATTATAAATATTTGTACTATAGAATTTGATTTATCGCACGTACAATCGCTCGCACTGGCCATCGAGTTGTAACTGCAGTTAAACAAAAAGTTTAGAAATTTGCGGGAAGCGCGGTGCCTTGCAAAACTTTCGGTGGACGAGTTTAAAGTCACGGAAAGGCGGAGAAAAACGTGCATAAGGCTGGGTCTACAATAGATGTAGTAAGCCTTTGGCCATCTGCTCTAAGCTAAGTAATTTCCGACAGAAAACGTTTGCTACGTTGCTTCAAGCCCTAAACTTTACAGTTGGGATCTGGCCAACTCTTAAAGCTTAGGAATTACTTAAGGTAGCATAGACAAAGCTTTTTATCGGAAGTTAGAGCAGAAGACTAAAGGCTCACTACACCTATTGTCGACTCAGCCTGAGGCAGCTGACATTGCTCCTCGTCGAAAGAGGATGATTCAGGCGAATAATGAGTACCGTACATGGAAAGAATGTTTTTGCTGAAACATCTAAAACTCCAGATATACATCTGAAAATAATTTTGTTAAACCACACGGAAAAAAACGATAAGGTTGCCACAACCACAATTCGTCCAACAA